>BQNB010003257.1:0-21937 GCA_026074375.1 Tanacetum coccineum
TCATAATTAGCTAAAAATTAGGGTTTCGAACATGTTTTAATTTATAAAATCAAAATAACATGAATGATAATTTTTATCATGCATAGAACGAATTAATATGATGAAAAATGAGTTATAAAAATACCTTTGATGATCCTTAGTGATTTTATGAATTTATGCTATTCGGTTGCTTAATTCGAACCCAAAACAATACCACGATCGAACCAAGCCTTAAACAATCTTTCCAATATTTTTCCCACCTTCCTTGACCTTCAAAACACACTAGAAAAATCGTGCAAGCCCTTGGGAAATTTTGTGCCATCACCTTTTAATTTTTAGGGTTTTTGGTGGTTTTTGTTTTAAGGAATTAACAAATAAAAATGTGTAAAAGAGATATACTAGGTATTTGGCCGAATTTATGGGCCTTTTAAAAAGATATATCTGATTTTTAAACTTGCCCAATTTATTTAGTTATTATCCTAATTTATTTAATTAATTTTGTAAAGTATAAATAATTAAATACATTTAATTCGGCAATAAATATATATACCTAAGTATTAGTTATTTTTCTTATATAATATAAGGTATTTTAATCTTACATAAATTTCATAATTGCATGTGTTGTATTTTCATAATTTCTATAATTAAAATGAAATTTATTTAAGCTTTTATGGATTTTATTGTGTTAGGGGTATTTTGGTAATTTTTCACTTGATGAGATTTTTAGGTTTTACATATCTGGTTTAAAGGGGGTTGCATTACCTATTGGATAAAGTTGTACAAGTTGGGAACGCTCCATGGCCCGACAACAGCAACTATAATGATGATAACTATAACAAATGGTGATGGGATGTAGAGAGCGAGGACATTTCGAGAAACAATATCCTCGTAATAAAGTTCAACCCGTGAGAGGAGCTCACGGGACAGCTTATGTGATAGGTGGTGGAATATTGTACTCAGTCTGTTAGTTCGAGATTGAACCACGTCCATTAGCTCAAAAGTGTAACAAGTTTGTTAGCTCCACAAACAGTTCATGATCGTAAAGATTTGTAACGGCAAAAGTAATAACTTAAGAATGAGATAAGGTAGCTCAAGTGAGGCCTTAAGATTTTGCTGAGTGGTAAGACACGATTGTGTTTCTAGACCTTCTTAACAGATTCCGATGATTGTCGGGTTCGAGTTTATACTCGTGTCATATTGGATATCATTAAGCCCACTCATTTATAATTCCTTATTTACATAGAGAAGCGTCCCAATTTATGTAAGTAAGGAATGATAAACTTATGGTTCGGTGATTTACAATTTATTTATTTAAATGCAGAGGCATCCCAATCCATTCAAATAAAGAGATTATAAATCATCCTACTTAAGGATTTCTGATGCAATTCGCGTAATCACATAACCTTCAATGTGATGGATGACATGACGATGCAGGTGCATTAGTAAGTATGGGACGCGTGTTTAAAACTCGTCTTTGAAGACGGGGAGTAAAACTATCATGGGAGATCGACACAGAGTTCAAAATAGTTGACGAGTATACGGTTAGAGTAAATAAGATATAGGTCTTATGAACGAGTTAACATAGCAATTATCGTATCAATCCTCCTATTACAAGTCCCGCCCATACAAGACTTGTAATACTTAGATTCACACATAATTCCATGTAAACCAACACTGTGACGGGTTTCGTGTAAAACGATATTGTATGAAGTTATGAAAAAAATATATATTCTTAGAGACCATTGTTTAACTTACAATGTCTGAGAACGAAGTGAGACCATTGTGCAACTCACAATGTCTAAAAAGTAAAATGAGACCATTGTGCAACTCACAATGTCTAAAAAGTAAAATGAGACCATTGTGCAACTCACAATGTCTTAAGAAATGTTCTGGTATTTATATAAATAACTCTTATATAACTAAACTTACGATATACGAAAAAGGGATGCAAGCATATATATTATATATATGTATGTCATGTAAGCACTTAATGTAACAAGTAATGTAAGCAAGTAAGCAAGTAGTGTGTATGCACTTTGAAAATGTTTGGTGTGATGCAATGTTTGTGAAAACGGTTATAGTCTAGGGTGAAATATGCAACCTAGTTCTTTATAACCAGTGCTCTAATACTAATCTGTAACACCCCCAAAAATGTGTCACATCAGAAATATGTCCGGGAGTGTTACTTCATAATACAACAGCACAAGATACAAGAGAACGACCTCTAAATGTGTCGTTTGAAAAGTAATCTCGTTGATTTTCTTGAAATTGATATAATATTTGTCCCATGAATGCATCACAATGAAAAGCTTGAAAGTAATACAACGAGATTTGATCATTTGTATGTAAGTAGAAATCCATGAATGAAATCTTGTCAATTTAGACTCCAATGCACATCAAGTAAGCCAAGCATCTAATTCACCTGAGAAAAACATGCTTAAAAGTGTCAACATAAAGTTGGTGAGTTCATAGATTTTTGTAAGTATAGACGTTAAAATCAAAAGATTTATAAAGTATGCATGACCAATTCAATTCTTATAATAGTCGCCAAAATTGTAAGTGTAAATGTAGAACCGAAAAAAAGTATAGTGTCTACTGCTTCACCACAGTATAATGAAAAATGTTTAGTAATCAGTAATGTTCAACAAAGTAGTGTGGACCACAAGATTTCCAAAATGTATGTGACTACTATAACAGATATCGTATCACAAAAAAAATATAAATTTTTTTACTGTTGCACTAAGCTCATGAAACACAAGTTAATAATGAAAGTGGCATGATCTACTTTTAATGAATGTGGGATATCGTCTCATCCAACAAGTTAACAATGAAAGTGGCATAATCCACTTTTAATGAATGTGGGATATCATCTCATCCCACAAGTTAATAATGAAAGTGGCATAATCCACTTTTAATGAATGTGGGATATCATCTCATCCCACAAGTTAATAATGAAAGTGGCATAGTCCACTTTTAATGAATGTGGCTTACATGCAAAACTTAGGCAACACATAAACAGGGAAGGTAAAACGAGATACTAATGTCCATAGTAAAAGCGAGTTTGTAAACGTGTTGTAACAAGATATGAAACCAAGTATGAAAAGCGAGTTTGTAAATGAGTATAAGTATGAGTATGTAAACAAGTATATAAACAAATTGTAATGTGCATGTATTCTCCCCCGAGATTTGTAAAATAATTGCAAAACAAGTGAAAGAGGGGCTATAAACTCACCTTAAGCAAAATGATATAAATACCGAGAATAAACGTCGAGAAGCCGAGAGAGATCCTAGAAGCAAAATAAAGTCGCGTCTTAGGATTTATAAATATTACGCGAATAACGATAAACAAGTTTTTATAATGCTTTATATAGATTATAGCATTTGAGACATACATCTTATAAATATAATTATGTTAAAGACAAAATGACTAGACCTATAATTTTAAACTAGTTTTAAAAAGCATAAAATGAACATGGGCCAAAATGTTACCTGAAAATACTATAGTTTTTATTTGTATCTAGCTATATAAACTAAGGACCAAAAATGTGAATATGCAATTTAAATGCATAAAAATGACGTGAAGTTCTGTTCTTCCTTCATAATTTACATTCAGATGCTCCAAGTCATAATTAATCGAAATATTAAATATATTAGTTTACTTGTTTGTACAAGCCTATATACGACAAGGACTAGAGAACTGATCATCTTCTAGCAATGTAATAAAGACTTTGATTAATACTTTAATCTTTCTTTGTAACTACGTGGTCATTATATTAATTATCTTAAAATGAGACTTGCATGTCCATATTTTTTTATAACTGGCTTCTTTGCTACGTTCTACCAAAATAGGTTACTAATACGTTGAACTTGTATTTACCTATCATTGTATATGACTAATCACAAAGCTACAAAGAGTTAACATGTGATTTTATTTATAATAGCTTAAATATGTGTTAAAATACAAAACTGTTGTGTTATGCCCGAAGACCAGTAACACCTTCGTTCTCCTATATTGTTTTAGTAACAAGGTTAACAACAAATGAGCCATTTTTTATACTTCTTATAGTTTAAACGATCTTCATTATTAATGGTGATTCTCCGGCTTGGTCTTAGCATCACATAATCTGATCATTAAACTACAATTGATATTATGATTCAAGAGATACCTTCGAGCCAAACAAAGACACTTCGATGTCAAAACGAACACAGGTGTACGAACGCCAGTCGAACGTGAACAATAGAGTTTCAACGAGATGCAACCGAACCTTAATACCCTCACGTATATAAACGGATGAGCCCATAACTGTGCCACTAATGAGCTATAATTACCAGCAAATGAACCCGAACCGTCTTCCCAAACGTGACATGATCGACCCTAACCTGTGCAGACCCGAAACTCGAACACCAACACGAACATTAACTTGACTTTAGCAATCCCCGTCGTGAACCCATATGATCTTTAATTGAAGCTCAACCCAACATGAAGTCTTAATCATGAATGTTCAACGTATGCCCAACACTACGCATGGTCGCGAGCACGAATACGAGCACGAACACTAAAATAAATAAGACACTATCGAACCCACGAAACACCATCTTGAACTTCCTTGTAATCACCGACATCCAAAAACGAATGAAAGAGTGGTACTTGTTTGATGAGTTTGTCGTCCAAAAGAAAGAACCAGAGAGTGTTTGTATTCATCGTCCTAAGAAAACAAAAAAATAAGAAACCGATTAGGGTTTCTTGGGGGTTTTTGATTTTTATGAAGCTAGGGTTTATGGTTTTATCTTGAGTTCTCCCTGTGGTTGATACTGCTCGAATGGAACCAGAAGAAAAGAAAGAAGAAAGCCTGTGTGTTGATATGCGTCAGGAATGGATCCGAAGAAAGAAAGATGAAAGAGGTAGTTACATGAAGTTTTAATATTATGCCCAAGTTTAGGGTATGTGTTGGATAGTCCTAAGCTGCTCACATAGAATTTATACAATAAATTAGTAGTGTTATACTTTGATTTTAGGGTCTCCTGTCTCGCTGTTGTATGACAAACTGTAAAGTGAAAAAAAAGGAAATGATGAGGTTTTGTTTCTCTCTTATAGTTTAGTCATGGAAAATAGAAACAAGAAAGCAAGAGAAGTCCTTGGGAGCAATGATAGTAACTTGCTGCCATGGTTAAAAGTAACTGGACAAACAAGTAGTTAGAGTATACTATTTCCTTGGGAAAGGTTGTCACGTTGGGGAAGGGCCTTATAATCGTTGGGTAAAAGGGAGTGTTGATAGGATAGTATCTTTTATATTTAGACTAGGTTTCATGGTTTGTAAGAGTGTGACATGGTTCATGGATTAAACAATTAGCGAGCTTCATGTAGCAACATGATTGATGTGAAAATACTATCATATTTGGTCTCCTTGGGTGCTTGCCGTGCATGAGTGATCAAAAGGGGACCAAAAGAGCCCCCATGGATAAAGCACTAGAGTTTATATGTTGGTTATGGGATAATATAGTTTATGTAAAAGTGGAATTAGTGGGATGGTTTTGTAGTTTTATATTACTAGGTGTGTAAAGAAGACATGGTAGTGTGTAAGGAAAGTATGGAAGTGTGTAAGAGATGTATGGCTAGGTGTAAGATGTGTAAGTAAACAATGGCATGCTTGTCCTTCATTTGCTTTTCCTTGTTTATTGCCAATCAAAACATGGCATGGAAGACAAAGTTGGTGATTTTTGGTGGCTTGTGTAAGATGTGTAAGCTTTAGGGTTTATCCATTGGTTCTTGGTTATTATAGTTTAATAGTTAGTGGGGATTTAGTGATTTAATTCTTGAGTATGCATGAATGTACATGGCTAGATGATGTATTTGGATAGAAATGATTTAGTTTTTAGGTATTGGGTATAATGGTAGGTATTTCTTGAAGTATATATGGTTTATGGATTTACATGCATGCATGAAAGTGTTTTATTGCGAAACGTAGACGTTTTACGTAATGAGTAAAAATAAAAAGTGAAAAGTCAATAATTATCTTCGTAATAATTATATAATACTTGTTTGACGTAAAAAAAATTATTTGTTTGATGCCGATTTACGTTGATTGTTGATTTTTAGTTTACGCGATTTAACTAAACATTGAGAATTAAAAGTAATTGCGTAAAAGTTCAAAATAAATATTTGAAAGTTTATTGGCGTAAATGACCTGAAAATACGGATTGTTACATGTTACGTGTCTCATTTATCGCTTTATTAGTTTAGATTAAACCAAAATCGTGCCAGTCTCTTAGGCTGAACCTCCTATTTGCGTTAGTTTTTAATTAGGAATAATTAGAACTAACATTAGATGACTAGAATACTAATAAATTAAAGTATTAACGCTCACTCTTAGTGATCGACACCCTACTTACCGAAGAACCTACAATCGATCTAGTATACTGCCCGTTAGTGTTAGTTAATAGGTAAAGTCAGCAAAATATTAATAGTAAAACTTGATAATATAATTACCTATACTAAACAACACATCAAGTTTTTGGCGCCATTATCGGGGATCATGGGGAACATTCAAAAAGGCAACATGGTTTTTTTTTCAAGATTATGAGTGGTATAAAGAATTGGAATATGGTGATTTAAAAAAAGAATCTTTAGAAGAAAAAGTTATCTTAGAAGGAAAGATTTTTTGCTCTTTGTTTAAAGAAAGTTTCGGTAATTATCACGAACTCGATTATGAATTAATGTTGAAGTTAGAAGAATATTGGTGGGGAAAGAAAGAATAGGAAGAATCAAGTGAAGATGCTTGGAGAAATTATTTACCTAATGACGAGTGGGAGCATCATGAACATGCAAATTACATTGAGACCGATGTCAATTCTAATCATGACACTTATAACAATGTTTGTTAAATGTTTAAGAAGCGGGCATGAATAAGTAATGATAATGATGCAATTCAAGTAAATCAAGAACGGTTTGATAATCATGAGCCAATGGAAGATGACGATGATGATATCAGAGACTTGGATGATTACTTGATTCCAAATGATGCACCTTACTATGCTGATAAAGAGGAAGAAAGATTCAAAGAAAGAAGGAGCAAATTACGTGGAATACCTTACAAAAAACCACCAATGTTTAAATCTGAAAAGTTTGAGGTCATAAAATACTAATTCGAACCAGCGAAAGAATATGTTGCTATTAAGGAATATGAGTATGATATTTAGGTAAGAACTAAAGAAAATGTGTCTCACGTCTACCAAGAGATTTTTTACAAGAAATATGAAGGGTGGTTCGTGATGAAGACAGCGTAGAGCTGAAGGGAGTCTAACTTAAAGACTCTTCAATAAACAAAAGTGCTTACCGGGAGACAACCCATAATGTTATTTCAATTTTTGTATCAAGTCTGTCTATCCAGTATGTTGATACGGCATATCCAATCCAATGGATACGACGTATTGAATACCCTAGACACATTATCTTTTTATTTATTAGTAATTTTAAAACATTATTGTCAGACTTGTCAATAAGGCGTATTTAGAACTCTGAATGCGGCGTATTTGACCTCTGACCCGTATGGGTTATTTTTCTTACAGGTTTCAATATGGCATATCCACCACCATGGATACGGATACGGCGTATCGACTGTCATGTACAATTATCGTTTTTATTTTCTTATTCTAACTGACGTTTATTTGGAGATACAATTGTTGTGATTTTCTTTATGTTAAAACAGAGAAGTACTAAACGAGAATGAAGAAAGTGGTGATATGCATATAATTCGGAATCTTATGTGTGTTGTTCATGCTAGGATTCAGATGCTTTTTGCAACACAACACACATAAGCTCATAAACTCATCATGAAGGATCATACCGATCAAATCCTAGGGGAGTTTTCGTTCTAATTCTTTTTATTTTCTGTGTTTCATGTTAAATTTATACAACGTGGGAGTTGTATATCTCAAGTGGGGGGAGGATAATTAGAACGCTACTTGTCCTTATTTTCACAAAAATATGCCTAATTTATGCTTAAATTTAAAAAAATAGCATGTTTTTGTAAGATTATTAGTTGCATGACCCGCACACATAACTCTTATTTCCATATTGTGAGGATTAAGCCTATTATGTTTCCCCTATTCTACCAAATTCCACAAATATATGAGCGTACCAGTGATTGTAGTAAACTTTAGAACTTGGCTTGGTATCTTATTCGAGACCACCATAATAAGTATTATTATTATAATTTGAGTGACTTGTCGAGATTGGTAAATTTCTAGGATTAAACCAAATAGCCTATGTCATTTACAAATATTATGTAATATTAACTAACTAAACTAGTTAGTTAACCCCCATATAAAGCCATTTTGTTAGTCTCATTTTTAGAGTAAGATACCCCTAGAAAAATCCTCTGAGCCATTCCTTTCGTTTCTTAAACTGCTAAAATATGTTTCGTTACACCTTTACACCTTAGCATACCATATAGATTAAGTCTGTGGTTGGTTGCTAGTTGCTTTTATGTAAAAGTATTTACTTCCTGTGTTCGTATGCGTATTTCTTATTTTTGGTTAGATCAGAAATTGCACAATGCAATAGGAATGTGAAAGTAGTTTCTTTTAATTTCCGTGTGTTTACTACTTTCACTGTTATTTCTATTCATGAGTCATGAGCTTTATGGAAAATATTATCCAGATTTATTATCATCGTGAAGTGGTGAAATTTTACACCTTTATTTGTTTTCTAGTTTAAAAAATTGAAAAATACAAAAAAAATGTAAGAGAGAAAAAAAGGAGAGGATTATGAGATAATCAGTTCGTCTAAACTTAACCGATTTTATTTTTTATGAGATAATCGATTATTCGTTGGTACGTGCTATAAGCCAACGATGTAAAGTATTGTTGTATATTATTAGAAGTTGGTCATAAATTTAACCAACTATGTATTTTTGTTTCAAGTGGTAGATATCGCCACTATTGTTGTACTATATTATGAATGAATGGGAGTTGGTTGTTATGGGAACGCCAACTAGGTTTGTTTTTATGGATCGTTGAGAATGATGATTAAGACATCTTTGAGTCTAATTCGTGTCCACCAAACAAAGCATGTGTTTTCTGTGTTAAAGCGTGAGTTAGTCGGTGATTTGTGTCTTTTTCAAGGTTGTGGTCGGGAAAGTAGCTAGCAACATTATTGTTTATTGGTTGGACTTAATCTATCTGTTTTGTTATTTTTATTTAACACCAATTATATATATTTCCCTTGCCCAATCCATACCCTATATCATTCTTCATCATAACCTTTGGTTTACTCGAATGAGGGAGTGAGCAAACACATGTGTCTCATTTATGGATTTGAATGTGTATGTGTGGTTTTGTCGCCCTTGTCAGTGTAGTACTATTGGTGAAGATTACTTAATCATATTCTTTAGCTTATTCGAGTTAGGGAGTGAGCAATCACAAGTGTCGCGGTCATGCATTTGTGGTTTTGTCACCTTTTCTGGAATATTGGTGTCGTTAGAGATTAAAAAGAGTGATCAACCCTTAAGCCTTATCATATTAACCCAATTTACCTTTTTAGACTGGTTACTCCTTAGCTTTAGTGGTGGAGATGTGTATCCTTGCCAAGCTTTCGTCACGACCGAGCAATTGAGCGAACTACTAAATGTTACCACATAGATTAGTTGAGTGATTTGAGTGATTTCGTTTCCTATTTCGTGAGGTGTTTGGTTGTGCGCTAGTAATTGAATAAAAACGCTTAAAGGAAAAATCCTAGACATTCGTTTAGGATACGTTTTCATAAGATTAAATCTAAAGTTTACTCGAGGACAAGTAGGATTCAAGTGGGGGGTATTTGATGATGTCAAATAACGTCTAATTATTAGCATCATTTATCCTATCTATATTGGTCGTTTTATATTATTTTATATAAGATTTGATACTTAATTGTTTATCTTTATGAATTTCAATTATTATCAAGCAATTAGTGAAAGATGGAGAAAAGAACGTGTTTTAGAGCATAAACGAAGAAGTTCAAGAAAGTCTACTGAATCCAAAGAATACAACGTATCATTCTAGATAAATACTCTGTATCCTAAAGACTTAAACAAATTCAAGACCATTGCCTGACTTTGAAGAATACGCTGTATCCACATCAATAGATACGTTGTATATAAAACTTTGGTCAACATTCAGAACAAGCACGTTTTACCTTTAATACGCCGTATCCAGAAGACCTCAATATGTCGTATTTAGTGGCGGTTAAATATTATTTCATAATATTATAATCGTGGAGCCCACGCTTAATACCATGGATATGTCGTATTGGACCCCTCCAATACGCCGTTTCGACCAGATTTCAAAGCTTATACATAGAAAACCTAGCATTCGGTTTTGAGTGTGCAATAGAAGAGCAAGAACCACCAAGTACAATTCTCAGTTGATTTTAGAAGAAGAGAAGGTCCTGCAAGTGCATTAATTCCATATGAAAACTCTTGTAATCATTATACTCCGCAATAATCATTCGGTTAGCATATCGTTTGCTTTATGAATTATACTTTAATCGTTTCGAATATGATATTGTGTATTGTTACAAAGATTATGGGCTAATACTTGTAGATATTAGTCACGTTTATGCTAGTTTGATGTTTTGATTTGTTTATATCGATTGTTTACTCTTTCATTGAATGTCGATTGTGTTTATCACTTCAGACCCGTTTATTGCTTGATTATGTTTTCATCTATCATTCAACTGGATCTAGGATTATAAATAAAGCGTTGTAACTTAATCGTTATTTGGGCTATAGGCTAGAGTCTGGGATATATATTACATACAGCTTATTTATATATCTGGATCATTATGATTACAAATAAAATCTTGGTTCTACCTTTGGTTAAGTGAATGGTAGACTAAGGTAACTTAGGATTACAAATAACGTTATGTTTCCTTGGGTAGTTCAGAGGATTATAGACTACCGATATATAGATAACTATTGGGCATAAGTTGGTAAAGCCTCGATGAGCTAGGTTTCATTATTGTCACCTGGATCGATTATAATTGACGGTGTGAGCTTTATGCGAGTTTGGTTGATTGTGACAGGATTAACCATAATATAAACCTTGGGTTTTGGGAGAAGTACCACCTAGTTTGGAAATGATATACCACCAGCGAATGTAGTACAATCATTGCACACATAAGATAATTCATATATCTTATCTGAATAAACTTGATTAAAACGTTTTCCTTGCATAAGTGCTTGACCTTTTCTTTACCATTTGTTTATCTGCTTGTGTGTGTTACTTGTCTGCCACACCCCCAAACGGGGCTTGGACGGAAATACGTGTCCGGGGGCGTGGCATCATAATATACATCACACAAGATACAAAGAACGACCTCTAAAAGTACGTTTAAAAATCCAACATCGTTGCATTAATTAAAATAGTTAAAGTTTGCATAGGTTCAAAGATAATATGCGGAAGCGATTAAGAGTTTTAAAGTTTGACAATGATGTTTGAATGGTAGATAATAATTCTTGAAAATCGGTCCAATGCAAGGCAACCATAAAGCAAGAAAAGACATCCACAGCTAAGCACCTGAGAAAAATATGCTAAAACATCAACATAAAGTTAGTGAATTCATAGGTTTGAATTTAGTATTAAGAGTGGACCACAAGTTCACATTACGCATGTGACAGTTATAACAGATACATCTAAACGCGAAAAACGCAAATTAAACGTTAAAACGTAAAAATAGTTATCAGAAGTGATCGTAAACTACAAAACACTTAGAAAAGATAAAATAACTCATATAACATCTAAACGAATCAATATCCGAAGTTGGAACGCGTCCGATGACGTTTTTCAGATTTACGTGGGTTACCTTCCCGGTAAACCGCCAGATTCAAACGTAACGTATAAAAGTCAAAAATAGTGATCAGAAAAGTTAAAAATACTGACCTGAAATTTATGGGGTGTGACATCCTTCCCCCGTTAAAAGAGCTTTGTCCATAAAGCTTAAGACGTTTCTTTAGACGCAGGTGCAGGGTTAGCAAAAAGTTGTGGATACTTTTTCTTCATTTGGTCCTCGCGCTCCCAAGTAAACTCAGGACCTCGCCTTAAGTTCGAACAGACTTTCACAATTGGGATGCGGCTTTGCTTTAGTAGTTTAACTTCTCGATCTATGATTTTGACCGTTTCTTCAATGAAATTAAGCTTGTCATCAATCTGGATCTCATCCAACGGAATAGCTAGGGGTTCGTCAGAGAAACACTTCTTCAAATTTGAAATGTGAAAAGCACTATGAACCCGACTTAGTTTCTCTGAGAGTTCAAGTCGATATGCAACTGTTCCCACTTTAGCAAGGATTTTGAAAGGTCCAATATAACGAGGATTTAGCTTCCTTCGTTTGCCAAAACGTATCACCCATTTCCACGGCGATACTTTCAACATAACCTTATCTCCTGCTTGAAATTCCAATTCTCCTATCGGAGCTCTTTTGTCTATCACGTGCCGCTTGAATACGCTTCTTGATTTGGAAAATCTTTTCTGTGGTTTCATGAATAATCTCAGGGCCAGTAAGCTGAGCATCTCCAACCTCAGCCCAATAGATAGGTGATCGACATTTTTAGTCGTACAGTGCTTCAAACGCTGCAGCTTTGATACTCGTATGGTAACTGTTGTTGTAGGAAAACTTCACCAAAGGTAGGTGTCTATCCTAACTTTTCCCAAAATCAATCACACAAGCATGCAGCATGTCCTCTAAGGTTTGGATGGTTCTCTCACTCTGACAATCCGTCTGTGGATGATAAGCCGTACTCATATCCAATTTGTGGAAAACTAAAAGGGGGGTTGAATAGTTTATCGCTTTTAAATTAAAGGTTTTGAAGTGTTTATAAAAAATTATAGATTTGAATTTATGTGAACTCAACACTTACACAATATGAACAATATATTTATCTAAACAATTGATATGATAGTATAAGGAGATAATGTAAGACAAGAGATAAGAGTAAGAATAATCAAACCACAACGCGAGGATTTATAGTGGTTCGGTAACGAAGCACCTCTTCGCCCTACTCCACTCCCTGAGCACCTAACTCGAGAGTTTTCTTCACTATGTCAACAAGCTCCCTTATAGCGAAGAAAACCGTACACAACGTTGCTTACACCGATTTACGACACAAAGCTAAATGTCGAGTTCTAATCTTAGCTAGAACCAATCTATCACAACACAACTTTACGACTTCACAACTTCACAACTTCAAGACTTCCTCACAACTTCACGACTTCACTTCACCACACTACTTATGCCACAACTAACTAACACTACTTTCCCAAACTAACCCATGGATGTACCTGTCAATCTTGTAGGATTCGGGGGTTACCATACGGGGGACTAGCTTGGCTAGTTCATGGAGCTGATATGTGTAGGCTTCATGACCAGCTCCTACCATAGTGTGGTTCCACAGTTCATTCTCTAGTTTCTGCATTTCATTGTTCGGGCAGTACAACTCCATCAATAATGCCTTAAAATCATCTAATGACATCGCTACAGCAGCTTCCATACCTCTAGCCTATATCTGGGTGTTCCACCAGGTTAACAATTTTCCAGTCTGTTATCCCAAAAGCTTAATCCATTTCACAACTTAAGCTATACCAATAAGCAAAAAAGTAGAAAAGAGAAGAGAGAAAAGTTGGAAGATTTATTAGAGAGAAAACTAGAGATGGAAGATTACACACACAAATTATGCAAATGGTAACCAACACCCTCTCCATGTGTGGAGAGGGTTCTATTTATACCCTTGAGCCATGAGTGGCATGTGGGCTAACTAGCCGGCTTGACTTTTCTTGGGCTTTGAGCCGAAACCATGGACAATATTTGATTACAATCCAAGCACGTTGTACCCGACTAGCTATTACTTAACAAGACTAATTACGGATTAATAAGACGATAACATTTTGTTCGACTTTTATAAAATTAAGATACCCAATCTCACACCATCGTTGAGGTCTCTTTCTTAGACTCCTACATACTACTGATGTCGTTTGGTAGATATGACTTTGACGTTTATGCTTGCCTTGTTTTGGTCTTGTCTTGTTTCGTAATTTTTTTGTTTGTGTGGTTTTGATCATTCATGCTTTGTGATCTTGATCTTGCAACCTAGATCTTTTGACTTTGAGTTCTTGACCATCGTTTTCTTGCATATCTCCTTGACTTGGAATCATCTTGATTTGGACTTTCTTGATCAACTTGTGCTCTTGAACTAAACATGCTATACTTGTTACATTTCTGTTGGACATATGTGTTTATTAGTCTAACAATCTCCCCATTTGATGATTCTTTATTGACTTTAAGGCTCTTTGATAGTGGGGAAGATAGTATAAAATATTCTTGTGTGTTGTACGATGACTTTTCTCTGAAAGCTGTGTATGAGCTTGTGGTTTATGTTTCCGACTGCGCTGGATATGAGGACTGCAACACGTCGTGTTATCCTGAAATAAAAACATTTAGCATAAGATGAATTGGCTTTGTCTTTCATCTGATGTTCGGTTGCTTTAACCTACGGTTTCCGTTTTATAGTATAATACTATACCTGTGAGCAGGTATGATTCTAAGATCTCTTGACAGGGTTTCCAGCTCAAAGCGTAGGATCTTCTAACACAGATGTATTAGATTTACCATGCTTGCTAGTTCTCATTACCGGAACGTCTCAAAGCAGACAACACGGTAAGAGTGAATCAGATAGTTACTATCTTTCTGATTAAGTCGTCAATTCATTTACTGGACCAAAATTGATATCCAGTTATCACAAGCTTGATTCATATAGAATCTTTCAAGTCACCTACCAAGAGCTTGTTTGATGTTGGCTCAAGCAGGATTTCCATCTTTATGTGAAATACTTATGTAACACTCCGGATGTTTTGGGCAACGATATAAAGGAAAATGAGTAGGACTCTTTGTTACAACTTGTGAACTTTATGGTGTTCAACAAGTGTATTTTGACATTGTGTCCTAATGAGATTTATAATTTGATCTCTTCTTGGCTCTAGACTCGATTTGTGCACTTTTGGTTTTGGTAATCGGAGGCTGGAGCAGTCTGCCACCTATTCAATATTACAATTCTCGGGAGTGAGATGTCAATAGATAACGTGTGTATCTCCGTGACAAATGAGACAAGTTTCTTTTGAGAGAAACCCGAATGGCTGGGAAGGGTTGTGCATTGCATCACTGGGTCCATGACGACTTTCTTCAATATCAACAATCATCATTGTGATTTTGATAGATTATGTATTGACCCGGTTTCTGCCTAAGGTGTAAGGAGGGCTTCTTTCTTTTCACCCTTTATCCATACATTTCTTTTTCATTCTTCCTAACACATTCAATGCTTACCTAGACGTGATTACTTAACACCTTGTTGCGATTGTTCCAGTGTTAGCTCAATCTTAGTTACATTTTTCCCTTATTACACATTCTTTCCAATAGACTGAGGATGCGATATTTTATATAAGAGTGTCCTTGGGTAGATCCCTCCGGTTCTGGTTGGATCGTAGGACTTATACCTAACCTAACCACCTTATGACTTCAGAATCGTCGTGAAATTAATAGGTTGTTGGGTATAGAGATCGAACCATAAAACCATTTTCTGACATTTTTATTTTCAAATACCCCTTACACATGTGCTCCGAGATTCGAAATTGTTTAGCGCATGAAGGAAAGAGTTGCACTTAGAGTCTTTAAGATCACATTCGTCTATATATATTTTAATCACATTTTCTCCCCTTATTTTAAATAATAAAACAATTAAAATACACAATTGATTAAAATTTGTCATGAAAAGTTCGATGAGGAGAAAATTATACTTCGATATTGATGAATTCAGATTCCCAACAGCTCCCCTTCAACAGTATATGTGGGATACCAATATTTATTAAAACTTGACATTAGAATGAAAAATTGATATGACACCACAAAATGTTGAAGACGGAGTGAGATGCCTTAGTGGAACATGTAAATTTTTTTTATTTAAATTTAAATTTAATTGACATTATAAATTCCACATTTTAATTTCACAGAATGCGGTTGGATACAAATTTGACATTTATGAGATGTACCCACACATTAAAGCTTTGTTTTTTAAAAAGCTCCCCCTCAGAAATTGATTCACATAAAATGACATTCTACGTACTACAATTCTTTGAAATTTATTCGAGGAAGGGAGTGTTGAACACACAATTTTAACAAATATACAACTTATATGGAAAAATTACTACAAATTTTATTGTTCGGACTATTTTGACATTGAAAGTTCTTTTTGAAAAATTGTGTTCAACGATTTTAAAAAATGATAGAAGACTTCTCTTCTATTTTTAGAGTAAGCGCACTGAAGCGTACACTTCCCTATTACATTTCGAGGACCGAGTTATGCACTGAACATTGTACATAAGTCATTGAGAAAAATTTAGAAATGACATGTTTTGAAAGCATTTGAAACTCTCGCTCGAACTTCATTTACACGCCCGTGTCGATGTTAATCAACATTTCTAGGTACGTAAATGTTATCGATTCCAAGAGACATGTCGAGAAGATTCTTTTTGGTATTTTTGAAATTTTTTGATTTTCATATTTGTTTTCTAGGTTTTATATTTTTATATTTTCTTTTTCAAATTTTTTTTATAAATCAAAAATAAAGAGAGAATAAAAATATTTACAAATCGAAGTTTCCATTAGCAGTGACAGTTGTAGCTAGAGTTGAAGTGGATGATGTTGGATCGGTTGTTGAGTTTATTTGATGCATCAGTAGTATTGACAGAGGAAGCTTAAAAACAACTTGATTTTCTCCATGATATTTTCAGCGACAAAGACATTTAGCAAATTCAGCTCATTTGACGTTGTTACTGTCTCAGCTGCTTGATGAACTTCTGTTGACACTGTGGTGCGAGGCTTGAACCGTTTTGTTCAAACGTCATTTGACATTGAGGTTCGAGGCTTAATCTGTTGTGATCAAACATCATTACTCTTGTTCATTAGGTTAGAATTCCTTGAAGCCCTGGTTTATGAGATATCAGTCTTTTCAGCAACCAAACTTTGAGTTCTTCCTTTTTAGGATTGAAAGATGTACCTGCACTTAAGTTAGAAGTACCTGCACTGCATCAAGGAGTTGCGCTCTTTCATATTGGTTAGTGATTTCTGTTTTTTACATTTGAACCATTTGTGGGTTCACTGTCAACCTTGGTTGTGCTAGGAGTGAATATCTTTCAAGTTGGAACCCATCTAAGACCAACAGTCTTGAAAATTTTACCCGTCGGTTTCCACCTAAGACAAGATCTGAGTGTCATTGTTTTCTCATGCACAGCGGAAGTCTTTTTCATTGTAACCTATGTCTGTAGGATCTGTCTTTTGCGGTTCTTGGCAATTCTTATTGCTCTACGGGTTTGCTTTTGTTTGTTTTCTTATTGGATGGAACCTTAGAACGAGTTTACTTCATTCCAGGAGTTTTGTTATTCAAGCTCAGTTTTGCATTAAAAGACTCACTTTTGTCATGTATGAAAAAACAAAATTGTTTAGAATCTGAGAAAGAACTAGAACCTCTGTATAGAGTGATCTGCTTTGTGCACAACCGTTATCGTAATGCGAGTACTCTTAGATAACAGGCAACTACCTAGATGTTGATTGGGCTCCTAGGTTTTGGTTGCTACCATCTGCGTGCTTTGGATATCTAGCAGAAGCATCCATACTAGTTTTTTGAGTGCCTATCTCTTTCTTGTGTCTTTTTCTAGCTTCATCTTGATAGTGAATATGGAACCATGTCATTTGAAACTTATTTCTTGCTGTTCTTAGATACTATTCCTAGATGAGCTAGCATGAATCACGTGGATCAGGTTTTGCAAAGGCGGATTTTGTTTTCTTAGGCAAATATGTTGATGTGATGGTTTGACAAATTCTATTCACTCTAATTGGGGCAAAACCGTTGTTTTGGACATTTGAGCCCTTTCAGATTTTAGCATTCGGTTGTCTTAACAACTGATTGGTATTCTTAGTGTGGTATACACCGGTTTCCCCTAGACTGATAGTTTTTTTAAACTTAGTATCTACACTATTTCCTTTTTTAAATTCCTTAAGTCATTATATAAAGCAGCAATGCAAAACCTTTCCATGAACTGAGATTTTAATTCAGTATTACTAGCAAGCAAAGATGATGTCTGTTTGTAGTCTTAGATCTGTGATTTTAATAGATCATACAATCTTTATATTGTGTTTCAAAAGTCTCATTTTCCTTAAGTAATGTAGCCCACACTATGTTCTAAATCGATGTTCATGTTTCAAGTACTTCAATTTCCTTTTCAATCTGGCTTATTACTTGTTTCAGTCAAAATTTGACCATGTAGCCTTGATTTTAAATGAATGATTTTGATATTTAGTTCGAGTGCCAATGCTATGTGCTTCATTCTTGAAAATTCTTTTTGATTTGGGCATCTGTCTTCTTTGAGGGATACAAAATTATTTTCAGGACTCGAGGATTGTTTTGAGTATTCAGTTGTCTGGTTTTCAGTGAAGAATCAAAGTAGGACTTTTAACTTGACATGTTCCAGGATTCTGGTCAACCTACCTACATTAATGATTTCAGGTTGCTCAGTATGCTATTGTTCCGATAGCATAGATTATTACATCTGCTGTTCTATTTGTACCTAAGCCATTGCTCTTCGTTCATTTATGGGTCTGATATCTGCTATCATCAGCATTCGGTTAATTCCTGATCCTTGCGGGGTGTTGTTGTCATCTTGCACTGTAGAGTCTGTCCTAATGGTTTCCGTGTCAACCAAATCAGCATCCAATGCTTTACCCATATCAATCTTATTTGCTCTCTTGAGTCTGATTCTGTCTTATACTTACCTTCTTTCTTATTTCTTTTTTGATGTGTTCTTTCAGCAACGACTTCTTAACATTACCAAGTGTTGGTGTTAGTGTTTCTCTGAAGTGTGAACCTCGATTTCCTGTGTAATTCAACAGTGTACGTGTCTGTCATTTGGGACTGTCATAATCTAATGTAAACTTTGAATCATGAACTTTTGGTACTGGTTGTTTACCACCCAAAAGGTTGTCATGGATCATATCTTCTTGATATTCATCTTTGTCAAGTTGCCTTTTGTAGTTGAATCTAGTTGAGGTGCATTGTTTTGTGAAAGTGTCAAAATCTTGACCCAAGAGTGTCATGAATGCCCATTTGAATCATGTTCTTTTATGCAAGTGCCTTTAAGTCATCTTTTGAAAGAACTTGAAGGTGATGAATGATAGAGATCGCAAAATATGGCCATGCATCTTTATTGTGCTTTTGACTTCTTGTATTTTGATTGCATGAACCATCTTTATGGTTTAGAATTCATGCTGCTTTCCTTTGCCTGATTTGTTGGATGAGTCTATGATTACTGTATTCTTTCAGAACAAGAGTTTTGTTTGAACAAATAAATCAATCTTTCAATGAATCATAATTCAATGCTTGGGTTTGATTGATGATCTTATTGTGTAGGAATCAACGTCTTTTGTTTCAACAAATGTAGAGTCCGTTGTTGATGAAGAATTATCTCAAGCATGTATTTCCGAATGGAATCTATGGTACAGATCATTGCATCATTGAAGGATTGAGCATTGTATCGTGTATATTTCCTCATACGCTCTTCGAATTCTGAATTGAAAGCATTTTCAAACTTTGTTCTGAGATTAGTCAAAGTAGTTGTGCAATCAGTCCTAGAAAGTATACCTTTAGTAAGATGTTGTTCTAGCAAATCTAAGTCTTGAGAGAACGTTCTCTTGAAGATAGGCATCGTGCTATAGTCTTGTAAAGTTTCTGAGAGAAACTTAAATAGAGACTTGATTTCTTTAAGACTGTGCATGCATCTACTTCTTGAAAGTTGTGTCTTCTCTTGAATGTTAGAAATTGAACACGAATAAACTGTGTCATTCTGAAGAACACTTGATGTTTGTGTTTGCAAATTGGTATTGGTATTTGACATTGTGATGTTGTGAATGGATATCGGATCTTAAGTAGGTAAAGTGATTGTTGTTGTGGATTGAAATCAATTAACGTTCACGGGATTTTACAAATCTTTGATTAAAACCGAGAAAAGAATCGTATCTTTCGCGGGATTTTTACATATAAGATGAAACGTAATAACAAAAATTAATTGATGTTGAAATCGTTGTTGTCGTCGAAGAACGTGAGCTTTTGTTGGCGAAAAATAAGCTTAAAACTATGAGCGGTGCACAAACGATTGACTTTTGAGGACTAACGATTGAATTATATGAAATAAGGACTAACGGTGCAAGTTAGTTTCAACAAAGAGGTGTTATTAATCAAAGAAGGGTTAATGAAGAAAATCACTTGAAACTTAGGGACTGCATGTGCCATTTTTCAATACTTGTTAATTAATATTTCTGATTCCCTCCATTTTTTTTCATCTTTTTCGTTTCAAATTAAAGATATATGACATTTTATGTTATTGATCTCGCGGAGTGATACGGTAATCGTCGGTGAAATCCGAATATACCACGTTGATCGAAAACGAATCACGAACACAACGGTCTATGTTATAAGTCGTGTAGTCAACCGATACTCGAAACCGAAAACTGAAAATTTGTTAAAAACGTTAAGATTTTGTGTTCCCCTCGTTCGGTCCTCAAAAATCTTGCTCGTTAGGTCTTTTATATTGTTACTCGTTCGGTCCTTGTTAAGATTAAGCTCGATCGGCTCAACAAGAAAATGAACTCGTTCGATTCATTCAAAGAGTACACGCGATCGGTTCTATGAAACACTTGGACTCGTTCGGTCCTTGTTGATGTCACTCGTTCGATCCTCTTTGAATGTTGCTTGTTCGATCTTTGGTGATGTCACTCGTTCGATCCTTGCAATCTTACACAGTTTCGGCTCAAAAGTATAAATCCACTCGTTCTGGTTCACTCTAGTTCGATCTTCACTAGTTCTATCCTCACTAGTTCGATGGTTTCACTAGTTCGATGGTTGCACTAGTTCGATGGTCTCACTAGTTCGATGGTCTCACTAGTTCGATGGTTGCACTAGTTCGATGGTCTCACTAGTTCGATGGTCTCACTAGTTCGATGGTTGCACTAGTTCAATGGTCTTTCAAGAAATACACTAGTACGATCTTGTATTTGTCTTCACCGAAAGAAAGAAAAAAAAAACTAAAGACGTGAAGAAACAAGAAAAAAGATGTTGTTTGATTTGAAGAGACACAACATAAGCTATGTTTCCTTAAATCCAACAACAATATTATATAAAACAAAAAACTTTAAAAACGTTTGTGAGTAAAAAAAATCTATTTCAAAGAAAAAAAAACTAAGTAGAAAGACCAAAACTTTTGTGGTAACGATTGCTCGTTCAACATAGTCCTACTCATTTCTTGAAGTATCCTATTCTTCCTTTCAACCACGCCATTTGATTAAGGAATGCGTGGAGCTGAGAAGTTATGTTATCCCAAAAGCTTAATCCATTTCACAATAATAAGTTATACCAATAAGCAAAATAGTAGAAAGATAGAAAGAAAAGTTAGAAGAATTTATTAGAGAGAAAACTAGAGATGGAAGATTACACACACACACAAACTATGCAAATGGTAACCAACACCCTCTCCATGTGTGGAGAGGGTCCTTTTATACCCAATGCCAAGAGTGGCATGTGGGCTTTTCTACTTGGGCCGGGCTTGGCTAAACTTGGGCTTTGAGCCCGCAACACGGACAATATTAGATTACAAACCAAGCCCGTTGAGCCCGACTAGCCTATTACTTAACAAGACTAATTATGACTAATAAGACCGATAACATTCTTGTTCGACTTATATAAAATTAAGGCTAACAATCTCCCCCAATGTTGAGGTCTCTTTCTTCAAACTCCTCCGTACCACCGATGACGTTAAAGATATGACTTTTGACGTTTATGCTTTGCCTTGTTTTGGTCTTGTCTTGTTTGTAATGGCTTTGTTCATTCAT
>BQNB010003257.1:27474-116486 GCA_026074375.1 Tanacetum coccineum
TCATTCTTTACTTCATGTTCCAAACATAACTTGAACGCGAACTCATTCGAGATCAGGTTCTTATCGTGATCCAAATTAATTTCTCCATCGTACGCTTCTAAACCGTTAACAAAGCATGGTGCATTATATATTTCACTTATATCTTCCGTTTCCATCCGGTAAAAGGTAAATGCCTTTGCCTTTTTCTTTTTCCCACTATCTGATGCATCATGGTACTCAGGTGTATCCCACTGTCCATTGCTCTCAATATTATCATTCAGTGAAATACGGTTATCCTCTCCAAGTCATAATCGTCCGATACTTGTGTTAGGGTCCATAATACTCTTAAAATAGCACAACATTAAAAGAAACATTAGTGAGTTAGTTAAAATAAAGATAAGCAGTCTTTTACACTTAAATAACATCAGCAAACACATAGAAATTAATAAACGAATTAATTTCTTCATAATAAAGAAGATACGAGGGTTCTGAATGTTTTCAAACAAACAAGTGCGGCACACTTCAAAAGAAGTACGGCGTACTTTCTGAGTTTTTTCAAATTTTACCAGAAAACCCAGTGTACTTGTAAACAAGTGCGCCGTACTTTTTAGTTTTTCAGTTACAAAATTTATTAGTATTTTTATTTTCATAATTTTAAGCATTGCATATTCATTATTCTCATTAAATATCATATAATGCATATAATTGAGCAGAATAAATATATCATTTATCACATAATCAATTAATGGATCATAATTTTTCATTTTAGTGTTTACAAGATTTATATACCTATTTCTTGAATATAATGTAAAGACATATTTTTTTGATTTTTTTTCGTTTTAATACATAATTTATACAAATACAATAATTCAACAAATAAGCACATAAGGAATGAAATCCACATGTATTCAAAGTTGAAATTAAAATTTTTTAAAGGGTTGTTTTTTGTTTTGATTTATAACAGACTTTGTTGGTAAAAGTTTTGCAGGAAGTGCGATGTAGTTTCTGTATGAAAAATGATTTTTTGGTGAGTTTGCCAGAAAACTGTACGGCGAATTGGTGAATTTAATTTTGCAAAACAGTAAATAGCTTAACAAGAAACAAATCAATCCCCGGCAGCGACGCCAAAAACTTTGATGTGTTACGAAAGTTTTAAATTTATAAGACTAGTTTTATCTGGTTTTCCAACTAACACACGGGTAAAGTATAAACCCCCGTTTATAGTATAGATTTAGGGTAAGACCAGGTCGTTCCACGAGATTGATGTAACTCAAAAAATTCGGTAGGTTTTGCATAAATGTATCTTTAAAATTGTCACTTAATTCAAAGATAATTAGTTTAACGCATTTCAAGATTATAACAACGATGTTTATTTGGGAGACAAGAGCAATCAAGGATAAACTTGGGGTGATAACGAGTACATGAACTTAAGCATAATCAGATAAATGAATGGATAATTTATTCAAAAGATAATCTATTTAACATAATAAGGAATCCTTTCGGCCTTTAATCTTTATTATGAAAAAATCCTTTAAGATCGATTCGCTTGTCAGAAATAACAAAGATAAACTTGCTCAACGAAGTTCGTTAGACATGAGGGTGAGCATTAAACATTTATATACTTGGGATGATGATCATTTTATTTACTAATCCTCATAAAGTCAATACCGAGTTGTCATAGACAAACACCTCGAAATTAAACACCAAGTCGGAGTCTTTCGACCTATATCCAAGCTAAGTGAGTGATCAAATGATTATCAAGGATCCAAGTATATAAACATCAAGTTTATATTTATTATTTACCAAAATTGTTAGTCAAAATCAAGTTTAATCCTCCGACTCTCATAAGTCCCAAATAAACATAATTCAACTACTCCATATTAATTGAGATCAAACACATAACATTCATATAAAACTCAAAGAACATCATAATTTAGAAGAGAAATGATTGGGGGTTTTCACACTGTAAATATATATAATATATAATAAAATATAAAATATATATATAAGTCTAAAAATCAACAAGAGCAATTAAACTCGGAAACTATGAACAATTCTATCATAATAGCTTATAGCTTCGAAATAAACTTCACTACTACTCTCTTGGATGGATTATAACCCAAAAATTGGATGAACAAAGGCTTGTTCAACCATAATTCCCCAAAATACTTCTAAACACTTTCTTTATGTGTTTTTTGAAATGAGAATGATGAATGAGTCATTGGTGATGTAGAACTCTGAATTTGAGGTCCTATTTATAACCCAAGAATCACATCAGTTGAGGAGAACAAGGGAAGTGAAAGGCCATGGCTTCAATGCACATCATTATGATTTGGAGTAACTGCAGTCATCAAGTGACGTCCGCACTTCACAGAAAAAGTGCGTCGTACTTCGCAGTCACATTTTAATTTTCTCTCTCCCCTATCGATAAATTTGCCACACTTCCTGAGAACGTGCGTAGCTACTGGCATTTTTTCATTAATTTCCTTGTATTCTCTTCTAGATCCATTTTTATTATTCCGTAGAGTATTTAACGTATATTTCTTGCGTTTTAAGTCATTTTCTTGATCTGTAGTCCTGAAACAAACTTTACTTAAATAAGTAACTAAACAAGCAGTATTTAATATATTTACATAGATAATTTACATATTTACAAAGGATATTTTATGTATATTTGGAGCGTTATCAATTGGGAATCATGGTAGTTTTTATCTTATGAAAAATTAGGGAAGAAGTCACCTAGTATCCCTATTAGAGCTCAATACGCTCTATGTTTTGTTGATCCTTTTGATTCAGGTATGTAATTTGTTGATTGTAATGAGTTAGCAAAAACTCAAGTGTAGGGGTGTGTTTATAAACCCCAAATTATGTATTATGCAAAAAAAAGAAAAAAAAATTGAAAAGAAAAAGAAAGAGTTGGATGTAGAGTTTGTTTATTCTTTAGTTTCGTATCATCTCTAGTCCTTGAAGGTGGTCGAAGTCTTAGTTAATCTTTTGCAACGCATCAACAAGTATTCTTGTAGTTAATTAACTCGCCACCGCCCATGTATATATCATCTGTTGGTTGCTGCCTTCTTGGTTACCCCTATCACTGTTAATCACAGCCCTTTATAACAAGACCCACTGACGCCCTTTAAACAATATTCGATAGTAATTTTCTAGTACTGCGTTCTTAGCGTTGGAGGTTTTTGATTCTTTACCAAGCCGATGGTAAATTTATATGTCTTACGCACAAGTAATGGAGTGTTATTTTTTGTTTCCTAATTGTTATAATTTCCATTATTTACACCTAAGATAAAGAGAGAATCACTTAACACATATGTGAGGGCTTGTATTATAACTTTCGTGCTTTTAATTTTGATTGGTTCTAAGGTATTCTGTCATAAACTATCTTGGAAAAAAGACTAGAGTTTAAATATTGCCTTGATATTGCTATTTGTCTATGTAGAAAAAGGCCTATTTCTTGAGGAAAAGCAGAGTTTCAAGTGTAGGGGTTAAATTTGATTAGGTGTCATTTTATCACTTTTTCGGGTTCATTTAGACCCGTGACAAATATGCCCAAATTTTGTACTTATCTGTCCTTTTTGTTTTTTTTGCCATTGGATGGATTTTTGGAGGAAATACACTGACTGGGTCTCTTTGGAGGAAGAATATCCACGCCGAACAAGATTGTAAACACTTCTTACTCACTCAAATCATCATGAAGAAAATTGCGTTACAGTGGCTGTGGAGAACGTCACATCATAATTTAGTTGGCGTGTATTTGAGACGCGTAATATGTATTGACACATAAAGCGTAGACGTTCGCCTTTTGAATCTTTGACCTTGTACGGAGCGAGGTATCGCGCACTGCTCTAACTACTGGACAGAGAAGAAGAAGCCCTAGAAAGAGATTTGGAGGCGGTGACGGCGTTAGGATTAACTAGATCGCGGACAGTTTTGTACCGAAGCCCCTAACAAAGTATTGTCCTTATCTATATCGAACTACGTTTTTAGGGTTTTAGAAGTGAGTAAATTCTTTTTGGGGTAAACCCGAAACCTTTCTATTCTAAACAAGCGATATATGAGCAGCTATGTTGGGTGTTTTGCTATAGGGTGTAACCCCCTTCTTGTATCATCCTTAAAACCAGTCGCATGTATTTATATAAGTGAAGTCTTTGTAATCTTTTATCATTCTAAATATGTTATGTGTGGTTTGTATTTTGATTCTTGTTCTTCGCTGTTGCGTTTATAAATTATGCTAGGCTAGGGGTGATCCATTAGTGTATATCCCAGGTGTTCTTTACTTCTGATTATGTGAAAACTTAGTTTGTAAATACTGTTTAATATTGGCTCTTGGTGATGGCATTACGAGTTAGATGAGGGTCTTCTAGAAAGTGTAGAAATGGCTATAAAAATATCTTCATTTTAGCAATGCTCCGTATAGAGAAGAACGCATTAGTGTGTCGTAGGAATAGGTTTCACTACTTAATTAAAGAGATATTTCCCATGCCGTCTATACTTACTGACGCATCGTCACCCGCCTGATATCATGGATTGATCTCTCTTAAGTGTTTTAATGCATATGTAATGTACTCCCTTACTTGTGGCTCCGGTACGAGTTTAATCAGACCATTAAAGAGCAATTATTTTTACATTGACGGACATTAATCTTTCCGTACTGTAATTACAATCTCAGATACTACTAAATAGGATTAAATACTTTTGGAACACAGACAGTAAATCACAATAATTAGTGTGTCAAAAGCCGCCGCGAAAATAGAAAACTTGTAGAAGAATCATAATAAGGATGTAGTGCATCTTGAATATTGAGTAAATACGTTTTGGCTAGTTTATCTCATGTATTAGTCGTAAGCTTCAAGACCCCTTCACCTAAGTTGGTTCGTATTTGGTTTTTTGAGTTTGCGTATTATTATCTGTATATCTCGAAAAACCAATATAACCAACCTATAAAACCTAAATTTTACTTGCATTTCTAAAAAATAAAAAAAAATACCTAAAATTAATTTCTCTCAACCACCTTAGACCTCTATTTATATCTGTTCGAGCCATTCCCAACACTTTTCCCTATAGAGAGAACAATAACAACCCCGAGTCTTGCCTATACTACACTACAACGGTTAGGTACACTGCATAGGGAGTTGTAAAACTCTTTGTGAGTCGCTAACACCCGACATACTGAGTTTTTCTTAAGATGGTGCGCAATACTAATTCAGAATGTATGTTTGATAGTGTCAAGTGGTTGTTTAACCACAAAATACCTCTGAGTTCGATGATTTGACTTCTTTCGAATTTATACATGGTTCATAGGGAGAGTTTTGGACTAAACGAAGTTGGATTTCAGTGGCTCTTTTACTTTTGTAAGATCCCTTTGACCCCCTCGCTAATTATTTGTATCTTATTGAGCTTTGTGTGTGTCTACGTTCCGTAGCCATTAAGATTGAAATGAGTAATGACCTTGTTTGCTTGACATCATTGTTTATAAAATAGATCACTATTCTATATTAGTAATCTATAATTGTCAATGGATCCAGACTATCTAAGGTATGACGATTGCGCGTTGCTTTGAATAGTTTGACAACTTTGCTGTATACCCTAGTGTAATGTGTTTCTCGATCTCTTAATAATGGACTTGAATATTAGTGCGCTATACTGCTTGTTTACATAAATTTAGTATCTAAGGTTAATGATTACTTGAAATAATAGACATCCACTAGTGCACACCTTTAACAGGTATATATGTTACCTTTGTAACTCGGGATCGGACTAGCGGTGTTACCATAGGTATTACTCACTCGGCACTCGCATGGATTTTCACAAATCGAATGTGTAAACGCCATACCCATAGTGTAACCGAAAGTATGATATTGTACAGACACACGCCCCCCATGTTTTGTTTAGAAACCTTATTTTTAACAGTGTTGTTGGCTTGTGTAATATGTGCTTGTTATTTCTGAAATTTTTTACACTCAAGCCTCGTACAAAAGTCGTCAATTCATATTTTAACTTTGGTAAATTTCCTAACCAATCCGGTGTTGGATGATAAAGAATTGGATAAAACATAAGAAGTATTTGCATTTTGGTGAACCAAGTCTTCATGTGCAAATATATGAAGAGTTAGTGTATAGAGTGGGCTTGATATGACATAAATTAGTCTTGGGAAATTTCTTGAGTTTCATGACATATATATAAACCATATTCCGCATGGTACCATTTTCCATGAAACATTCAAATCGCACTTACTACACTATTTTGACCGACAAACTAGATATAAGTAATTGAGAAGCTTTAAATTGTCTACATGTTCTAAGTTAGAGAATATAAGGTGAAGTCATTAGAAATGTGAACATTTGCAATGATTTTTCATTTTAATGTGTTGAACGCGTTTTGTTATCCAAAAACTTCGTTTACCTTTATTATACTCAGTATATGATGTGTGTGATAGATTTGTATGTTGAGAAGAGACTTTTGTTTCCCGTTATGCATTTGGAGCAACCGCTATCTTTAATCCATTTGTCTGGCTCCATCCCAATTCTTAAGCATACCTAAATACAAACTCAAGCATTTGGTCCCCAATATCTCATTGGTCCATAATCTTAGTGTTGTACATTCCTTGCATATGTTGTGTTAATACAAATAATGACTAAAAACGCTATTTATATTTTTCGACCTCTCTAGCTGGGTATAATGACAAATTTATAAAAACTTTCAATTAAAAAAAAAACATAAACAATATAAATCTATTTAAATTACTTAAAATCTAAACAACTACTTACATAACACAACTACAACACCAATTAAAAATTTCATTCCCACTTTATATATGTAAATTTTAATGATTTGTATAATATTCTCTTCAGTGTTTGTTTTAGAGGATCTATTTCACATTATTATAATGATTTTTAAAAACTCTATCTTTTTAAGTCGCTCTGTACTCTCTCCTTCCCTTCTTTCCATACAAAAAACTCACTCTCCCAATTTTCACGCTCTCTGCCACACACTCTCTCACTCTCCTCTCTAGGAGGTAATACCTAGCTTATTAAGACTAGATTCTTATTGAGCTTAATATGATTAGGTTATTTTTCTAGTAAATATATTTATATTGTAGTAGAGTGGATTGTTTATGTTTTCGCATTTTTGGCGACTTCTCTGCTCCAAATCTTTTTTTACACATTTTTGAGTATGATTGAATTGTCAGTTAAAAATAATATTATGTTGTGTATATATTTTATTCTTAGGTTAGCGTAGGAAAGATTTATTAAATTTTTTTATGCAATAGTGTATTATTTGATTGATTCTCTCTCACTCTCTCATATAATCTCAACACATCTCTAGATCGCTCTCTCCAAAATGGATCCTCTCGCATCTCCTTTAGACTCACCACTCCCCACATAATCTCCACACTTCTTTACGCGTCGTCACACCCCTCAGATAAATTAAACACTCTCAACATCTCACACTCTCACCGCACTGTCACGCACTGTTCTGTGTGCGCGCACGTCAATATAAGCAATCTTAACTAATAAAATTAATACAATTTATTTATTAAAAAGTGTACCAGATACGACCATCCAGATGCTGATGCACTATATATTTAATTTTTTTCAACATTCATATACGACATATTTTTTGTGCATCCTCGGGCTATAGTAATTCATCACTATTATATTCTGTGATCACAATTCATTTTCTATTGATTTTCTTGTAAGTTAATTAATAAAAGTCATACAGATAGTTTTTGTTAGAGCAACTTACTCCCATCCCACGCTTAATAAAAAGTCTTATCTTTAATGTGTGTGTGTGTTTCTTAAATTATGCTCTGTACGCGCAGCAATTATTTTTAATAAAATTTTTCCACCTTGAATTATATAATGTCGAGATATAGAGACATTATTTCATTTATACAAAAAACTAATAACAAAAAAGCAACTCGCTTCGCTAACTGTTGTTTGGTGCGGGTAGGCGATGGGGGGTCGCTGGATTGCTCTGTGATCCGCGCTGGCGGCCTAAAAAGTCTCACTCAAAAATACTTCAAATTTTTTACACATCTAATTTGAAAAAAACAACCCAAACCCCCCCCCCCCTCCGCCCCCCCCCCCCCCCCCCCTTTAGATGCTTGGTCGTGGAGACTGGTACTTCTTTGATATGTGTGATTAGTAGTGTAGTATGTTGCGTGTGTACTTTGGTGTCTACTGGGTTGAGTGGTCTTTGGTTTAATTAGTAGTGGGTAGAGAGTAGGAAGAAGAGTGTTTTTTTGGTTTTTGTTTTGTGGGTTGTCTAATGATAGTCTTACAACATTTAGTGACTGGCTCATAGGTTAGTATGAAGTATAAGAATTAATAAGGGAGTGAATGTAGTGTGGCGTCTGGTTTATAAGGAGTATTGTTTATTGTTTAGTAATGGCTTTTTATATGATATTTATAAAGTTTTTTATTTATTGAATAAGATTGTGCGCTGGGATTACTTAGGTAGTTTGTGTATGACAATCTAGGGATTAGAATTTTGGTGTTATTTAAGGTGGTGGGGTGGGAGTAGAGGGTGGGGAGGGATGAGGTGAAGTGTCATTAGGGCACTATCATTGAGTTTGAGTCGCATTTGGGATGTATGTGGTGTAGTTTGGTTGGAAGTGAGGGATTGGTAGGGACGGGGTTTAAAGAAGAATGGGTGAGTTGTCGGGTTATTATTTTCCATTATTAGTATTTGTGGAGAAGCTTATTTGTTTTAAATTATATGTTCATTTTTTACTGTTTTCATGTATAATTCTTTATTATTAAAGATTTAGATTCGCATAATCTTTTTTCTTTCAAAAACACAGTAGAGGTTTCTACTTATAGTTGTTGTTTAGATTTATCGGAATATAACCTACACCTTAAATAGCATATAATATGAATGCGATCTTTGGAAAGTGGGGATCAAACAAAGTGGTGGGTTTTATCAGAGCTTGTTTTTTGAAGATAGCTCATTCTTTGAATAAGGAAGAGGGAACTTGTTTTTGCTATTATATTTATTGACAATATTATGGATATATCTAGTATTCTGCCACACATGGTGGATTTTGACATCTAAAGTTCCTTTATGCTCAAACCTGGTGAGTATGAGATATGGAAGAGTTGAGACGGGAGCTTTCTTTTAAGGAGATGAGGACATTGAAACAATATATCCAGGTTGATATAGACTATGCACTGTTTTGTTGGGAAGTCATTAGTGATAGTAGGAGAATGGCCTCCAATTTTGCAACTGCCTGTTTTTGCTTTTTTTGCATTGCTTTTGCAACCTTGCAAAAAAAAAAAAAAAAACAAAAAAAACAAAAAAAATATGGAGGGTTGTAACAGTATTGCCTTATTACAAACTGCTGTAAGAAAGAAAGGGAGAAAAGAAAAGGCCTATGAGAGATGTAGAAGATAGGATTAGAGGTGGAAAAGCTAGATAAAGTGTGAGAGAAGTAATTTAATTGATGGGGCATTCCCACTTGTAGTGTTGAACATCAGTTAAGTTTTAACTCTATATAAAGGATAAGGATGCTAAAGATGTTGTGTTGGAAGCTTGTTTTAGAAATGAACAAGAGATTTGGTTGGGGAAAAGGAAGATGCAACTACGAAAAAAGACCCTAAAAAGAATCTCTATCTTTTTTTCTTTTTAAAGCAGCAATAGCAGCAAAGCAAAGAGCAGCCAATTGCCAATGAATGGTAAGCAAAGCAATAATGAAAACTTCATACTTCAAGCTATGAGATGCATTGATCAAACTTTTGATAGGATTCAAAAGCTTAATGAGTCAGTTGGAGGTTTTGGTTTGAAATGCTTTTTCATTAGAGATGTGTAAGCACTCTCCCCCTCAATGCTTTATTAAGTTTGTTTGTCACTTGAAGTCGGAACAAACACAATGCTGTTCTGTGGTAGAGGAAATAAAAGCCTCTTTTAATTTCGGAAATACAATGAGCATGGGAATGATCCTACAACAACTCCCCCCCCCTCCCCCCCCCCCCCCCCCCAGGTGTCCCCCCCCCCTCCTCCCCCCGCCCCCCCCCCTCCCCCACCCCCTGCCCCTCCAGCTTTTTAATAGGACTACAAACGCACACGTTCTCTAGCCTCAAGTTACAAGCACACAGGAATTATGGCTTCTTTCCTTCTTTTTGTGTGTCCCTCTTTTCAAATAACAACTCTAGCAGCACTCTAATGAAAGCAGTTAATTCTCTCATAGGAATTATAACTGCTTCACTAAAGAGTTTTAAATGCTTGCTAACTTTACAAATATTGAATAACTTGAGTGTTGCTGTATTTTGTTATTTGTGCATTTCTTTGCTAGTCATCAACCAAATAGTCCTCAACTTTTACATGTAAGGACTTGCACAAATCCATCAGCGATGAACATAGACAGAGGATTAGATTTAAGATGACAAATGGCCATTTCGACTATGAGGGCATCAAGGCAAGTTTTTGAAAGAATATAAGAAGGGGGTAAAAGAAAGCTTACATGTTAATTGGAAAAATGGACACTATTGATTTTGATAAGTTCCATAGTATAATAGTGCTTGCTTACAACTGGCCACAAAAGAGGGGAGACGACACCATTGTGCTATGGGGAGTGCATGTGCTCTAAGAAATCAAAGACAACAAGAACAAGGAGAAAAAGCTCAAAAAAAAAAGGATCGTTTTCTTAGTGTTGTATATGTAGAAAACAGAAAATTATCTACTTTACATAGCTTTGGTTGTCTTGTGATGGTCTTGGTGGATATGATTAGAGTGATCAGGTTAGTTAGAGGAAGGGCCCCTATTATGGAACTCAGTGGCGTTCTCTACTTTAAGTTTCTACTCAGAGGTATTTACAATGATTCTATTGCTCAAAATCTTGTTTTAGAAACTGTTTCTTTGAAATCTTAATATCAAATTTGATCAACTAATTAGAAGATTTTTTAAAGAAATTTGAGTTAATTGGTTTTCTAGGTTATAAGCATGTTTAGAGTCAGTGGAAGAAAAACTTAATTGTTTATAAAGCAATATGAGAGTCTATTTATTCTACAAGATATTAAGGGCTTAAAAATTTTGAAATTCATATCGGGAGTGAAAGAATTAAGAAATAACTCCCTATTATAGTGCTTCTTAGGAAAAAAAAAAAAAAACTTGAAATAGTTCAAAGGAAAAAAAAAAAGATGGCGACATTTTCAACTTAATTAAGATAAATTTGAACATGCCATCCTAAAAGTTTAAACAAAGCTCTAGAGTGTCAGATAGTTTGTCAATTACAAGAAATGTTTTTAGGCTTATTGAAAATTATAATGCAAAATTCACCTCCCAACACAGGAAATTTCATGCCTCAACACCTAATTGTCTTTTACTGGTTTAGATGAGTTTGGTTACATGAGCCTGTAGTTTGAAGACTCTCTTAAAGCATATGTCTATGAAGAAGAGAAGGAAGAGCCTAAGGGTTAGTTAGGGAAGAATGATGATGCCACCCAATTATTGAAGATTGGTTTTTGTCAAATGTTGAGGAAGAGGATTGTGTCTCAGCCTAAACTGGGAAAAGGAAAATAGTTTAGGCCTAGTATTGTGTAGAAAGAGTTTGTCAATCTAAACAACAAGAAAAAAACTGCTTAGGGATAACTGTTAACGTGGTTTGAACAACATAGGCAAAACACTCACTGTATAAGGGAAAATCAAAGAAAGAAATTAGGAACAATATGATGTGCTCTAATAAATAGGACGCAATTTTAAGATGTTTAATAAGGGCCCATGCCCACCTGTTATGGTCTGTGGAAAGTTTTGATCATTTGCAAGTTTGATTGCAAATTACCAACAAACATAGTTTCAAAATTCAAAGGTAGTTTAAAACCTTGTTTTGGACAAATGCTCAAAGGGTGAATCATCAAAACTTTGCTAAAATGACTCACCCCTGCCCTAAAAAGAACATGGTTCCAAGAGCAGTACTAATGAAGTCTGGCTTAGTATCAGTTAATACTGCTAGACAAGTTAACAGTGAATGCTGCTAGACCAAAGTCACATTTTTTCTAAAACAGCACATTCAATTGTTAAAATGCCCATTCATAAGAAAACAACATTTAAAAACAGTAATTTTAATTAGATTGTTAATACTGTTAAGGATAAAAATGTTAATGCTGCTAGGCCAAAAGTAGTAGTTAATGCAGCTAGGCCAAAAGCAGTAATTAATACTGTTAAGAGAAATAATATTAATGCTATTAAGGCCTCAGCTTGTTGGGTTTGGAAACCAAAGACTAAAGTTTTAGACCATGTTTCTAAACACAACAGTGCATCAATCACCCTAAAGAAGTTTGATTATATTGATGCACAAGGCAGATCCAAGTCAGTGATGGCTTGGGTCCCCAAAAGAAACTGATTTTCTTATCTAATGTGCAGGGCAATCCACAAATGGATTTACAGGATCAAGGAGTGATTGATAGTGGATGCTCAAGGCACATGACAGGGAACATGTCCTATCTTACAGACTATGAAGAGATAGATGGAGGATATGTTGCTTTTGGAGGGAACCCCAAAGGAGGGAAAATCACAGGAAAAGGTACCATTAAAACTGGTAATCTAGATTTTGAAAATGTGTATTTTGTGAGAGAGTTAAAGTTTAATCTCTTTAGTGTCTCACAAATGTGTGATAAAAAGAATAGTGTTCTTTTTAATGACACTGAATGTATTGTTTTATCTCCAAACTTTAAGTTAATTGATGAAAGTCAAGTTTTACTTAGAGTTCCTAGAAAGAACAATATGTATAGTGTTGATTTAAAGAACATAGTTCCTAAAGGAGGTTTAACTTGCCTTTTTGTAAAAGCCACATCTGATGAATCTAAACTTTGGCATAGAAGGCTAGGTCACTTAAAATTTAAAACCATGAATAAATTGGTTAAAAAGGGGAAGCAGCACAGAGCCTCTTGTAAGTCCAAAACAGAGAACTCAATCGGTCTTCCTTTACATTTGTTACATATGGACTTGTTTGGTCCAACATTTGTAAAAAGCCTTATGAAGAAAATGTATTGCCTAGTTATCATAGATGATTACAGTAGGTTTACATGGGTTTTCTTTCTAGCTACTAAGGATTAGATTAGTGGCATTCTTAAGTCCTTTATAACTAGGATAGAGAATCTAGTAGATCACAAGGATAAGGTGACTAGATGTGATAATGGGACTGAGTTCAAAAACAGAGAAATGAATCAGTTTTGTGAGATGAAAGGTATTTTGAGACAATTTAGTGTAGCTATAACTCCTCAACAAAATGGAGTTGTTGAGAGGAGGAATATGACACTAATTGAGGCTACTAGGACTATGCTAGTTGATTCTAAGTTTCCAACTACTTTTTGGGCAGAAGCAGTTAATACTGCTTGCTATGTGCAAAATAGAGTATTAGTAGTTAAGCTTCATAACAAGACCCCATATGAACTTTTTCATGGTAGAACACCAACTTTAAGTTTTATAAGACCATTTGGGTGTCCTGTTACCATTCTCAATACCATAGATCACTTAGGAAAATTTGATGGTAAGGCTGATGAAGGTTTCTTTGTTGGATACTCTTTGAATAGTAAAGCCTTTAGAGTGTTCAATAGTAGAACAAGGATAGTGGAAGAAAACTTGCATATTAGGTTTAGTGAGAGTACACCTAATGTTGTAGGTAGTGGACCAGATTGGCTATTTGATATTGATGCACTAACAAGAATAATGAATTATGAGCCAATTGTTGCAGGTACACAGTCTAATGGTTTTGCAGGTACAAAAGCAAGTGATAATGCAGGTCAAGCTAGAAGGAGACAAAACCTGTCAAAGATTACATTTTGCTACCACTATAGACTGCTGATCCACCATATTCCTACGATCCAAAGAGTTCTCGTGATGATGGATCCAAACCTTCAAGTGATGATGGAAAGAAGGTTGATGAAGATCCAAGAAAAGATAGTAAATGTAAAGATCAAGAGAAAGAAGATAATATTAACATGACTAACAATGTTAATACTGCTGGTAATGTTAATACTGTTAGTTCAACTGTTAATGTTGCTGGCACAAATGAGGTTAATGATGTTGGTGGAAAAACAAGCATTGAACTTCTATTTGATCTAAATATGCCTGCTTTGGAAGATTATAACATATTTGACTTCTCAAGAGATGACAGTGGCTGACATGAATAATTTGGATACAACAATCCAAGTCAGTCCTAATCCAACTACAAGAATTCATAAAGATCATCCTCTTGATCAAGTGATTGGAGATTTGCAATTAGCTACACAAACAAGAAAGATGTCAAAGAATTTGGAGGAACATGGGTTTGTTAGTACTATTCTACAAAGAACAAACCATAAAGACCTTCAAAATTGCTTGTTAGCTTTTTTTATCATAGAAAGAACCCAAAAAGGTAATTTATGCATTGAAGGATCCAAGCTGGATAGAAGCTATGCAGGAAGAGCTTCTACAATTCAAGCTACAAGAAGTTTGAACTTTAGTGGATTTACCAAATGGAAAAAAGGCTATAGGTTCTAAATGGGTTTCCAGGAATAAAAAGGATGAAAGGGGAATTATGATAAGAAATAAAGCAAGATTGGTTGCTTAAAGGTACACACAAGAAGAAGGGATTGACTATGATGAAGTCTTTGCCCCTGTTGCAAGAATTGAAGCAATTAGGCTATTTTTAGCTTATGCTTCATTTAAAGATTTTGTGATGTATCAAATGGATGTAAAAAAGTGTTTTTATCTATGGGAAGATTAAAGAAGAGGTGTATGTATGTCAACCACTAGGATTTAAAGATCTAGACTTTCCTGATAGAGTATACAAGGTTGAAAAAGCACTGTATAAACTACATCAAGCTCCTAAAGCTTGGTATGAAACCTTGTCAACATATCTGTTGGACAATGGGTTTCAAAGAGGGAAAATTGACAAGACCTTATTCATCAAAAGGCACAAAATGGTCTAAGTTTATGTAAATGATATCATCTTTGGTTCAACAAAGAAGGAGCTATGCATTGCATTTGAGAAGTTGATGCATGAGAAATTTCAAATGAGTTCTATGGGAGAACTTACATTCTTCTTGGGATTACAAGTGAAGCATAAGAAGGATGGCATATTTATTAGTCAAGATAAATATGTTGCTAAAATTTTAAAGAAATTTGGGTTCATAGAAGTCAAGACTGCAAGCACACCAATGGAAACTCAAAAGCCTCTAATTAAGGATGAAGATGGTGAAGAAGTGGATGTTCATATGTATAGGTCAATGAATGGTTCATTGATGTATCTTACATCTTTAAGACCTGACATCATGTTTGCAGTGTGTGCATGTGCTAGATACCAACTCAATCCAAAGGTTTCACATCTTCATGTTGTGAAAAGGAATTTTAGGTACTTAAAAGGTCAACTAAAATTGGGCCTTAGGTACCAAAGATTCCTCCTTTTGATTTGAATAGCATACACTGATAGTGAATATGCTGGGAGCAAGCTTGGATAGAAGTCTACTGAACAAGGGTTGACAATTCCCTTATGTAGATTATAACATGGTAGTGCAAGAAGACAGATAGTGGTTGCAAAATTCTACAACTAAAAAAAAAGAAAAAAAAACAAAAACAAGACAAATAAAAAAAAGAAGCTGAATATTAGGCAGCTTCAAGTTTGTTGAGACAAGTGCTTTGGATTCAGAATAACTACTGAATTAGGGTACAATTTTGTGCATACCAAGATCTTTATTGACAATAACATTACTATTTGCATATTTAAAAATCTTGTTTTTCATTCAAAAACAAAGCATATAGAGACCAGACATCATTTTATTAGAGATTGCAATGAAAAGAAATTGATTTAAATGGTCAAAATCCATACTGACAAGAATGTTACAGATTTGCTTACCAAAGCTTTTGATGTAAGTAGATTTCAATATTTGATTGCTAGAATTAGAATGATAAATCCTTAAAGTCTTTTATCTCTTTATGTTTTTATAGAGTTTTATATGAATTGATACTGTTATTCGTGTCATTAAAAGTTTCTGCTATTAAGTATAATTAGTGATGCTGGTTATACTTAATACTGTTAGGTATAATTAATACTGTGATAATTATAAAAATTACTAAAGCTTATGTTTTCTTTGTTTTTGGACTAACATTTTGCAGGATAAGCAAAGAAAAGTGTTAGATTGATGATGAAAAAGCTGTTTGAAATGGAATTGAAGTTAATACTGGTGACTCAAAGTTAATGCTACTAGGCATAACTTACTACTGCTGAGTTACTACTGCTACGTTGTTGAGGGTATTTTTCATAAATACTTCGACTAAGGGTTTCAATGAATCATTTAATCGATTTCACTCTTTCAAATACTCTCTATTCATAAACCCTAACTCAATTTTATCATCCATTATCAAAACCCAACACAAATGACGACTCTAAAGTTTGCTGATACTCATAATATGGTCGCATTTTTGTCCAAACCCACAGAGAGTGATGTATTGGAACAAATAGTGTATTTTTTGAATGCACACCCTATAAAGTATGCATTAATGATTAATCCTACAATATATATTTCTTGCATTGAACAGTTTTGGTCTACTGTCAAGGCAAAAACTATCAATAGAGAAGAGCAGTTACATGCCTAAGTAGATGACAAGAAGATAATCATCAATGAATCATCTGTTAGAAGAGATCTTCAACTAGAAGATGAGGAAGGTGTTGATTGTTTACCAAATTCTACCATTTTTGAACAACTTACACTGATGGGGTATGTGAAAATTTCACAAAAACTCACTTTTTATAAACCATTCTTTTCCCCATAATGGAAATTTCTAATTCATACTATTTTACAGTGTCTAAGTCCAAAGACTACTGCCTGGAATGAATTAGTAGTACAATGGCATCTACCATTATCTGTTTAGCTACAAACCAGAAGTTTAATTTTTCAAAATTTATTTTTGAAAGTATGATTAGAAACTTGAATAATTTGTCTGGCAAATTTTTGATGTATCCAAGGTTTGTATAAATATTTTTGAATCAACAACTTGATGGGATGTCAACTCATAAGAGAATATATATTGCCCCCTCTCACACTAAAAAGATTTTTGGAAATATAAGAAGGGTATGCAAAGGTTTTTCTGGTAGAGCAACACCTTTATTTCAAATAATGGTGGTACAAAACCAATCACAATTGGGTGAAGGTTCAGCAATTCCAACTGATCCCTATTACACACCTACCTTTATTCAACCATCTACTCAACCTCAAAAGACACAAAAACCTAGGAAGCCTTAAAGAAAGGACACTCAGGTACCTCAGCCTAGTGATCTTATTGAGAATGTTACAGATGAGGCTGTCCATAAGGAGTTGGGTGACAGTTTGGTGAGGGCTGCTACTACTGCTTCTAGCTTAGAAGCATAGCAGGACAGTGGTAACATAAATAAGACCCAATCCAAGGCAACACCTAATGAATCTAGTTCCCAAGGAACTAATTTAAGTGGTGGTCCCTGGTGCCAAGAAACCATGGGGGATACTATTGCTCAAACTAGGTTTGAGAGTATATCTAAACATTCTAATGATTCACTGCTCGCAAGAGGTAACACACTTCAAAGTGATGATGATAGACTTAAACTTAATGAATTGAGGACATTATGTACCACTTTACAAAATCGAGTTCTTGATTTGGAGAAGACAAAGACCACTCAACATAATGAGATTGCTAGTTTGAAAAGGAGGGTCAAGAAGCTTAAAAAGAAAGATAGGTCAAGAATTCATAGGCTAAAGAGATTATACAAAGTTAGTTTGACTGCTAGGGTAGAATCCTCTGATAATGAAGAAAGTTTGGGTGAGGATGCATCCAAACAGGGGAGGATTGATGCTATTGATGCAGATGAAGAAATTACCCTGGTTAGTGTTCATGATGTGAATGTTTTAGTGGTGAGAGAGGAGTTGGCTAACAACTGTTTAGTTTTTTTTTAGATATAACCTTGTCTCAGTACTTGAAGAAAAATGAAAGTACAAAACCCAAGAAGAAAGGGGTTGTTATACAAGAGCTAGGTGAATTTGCTAACAACCACAATATCGTCACAACTACTCTGGGCGACATTCGACTGGATATATGGGTATAGGGGGGAGTGGTTTTAGTACACCTGTGAACCTATGAACATGAAGAAGATCTAATTTTGAGATGGGGATGGAAGATAAACTGCGTTAATTGTGACAAAGCTGTAATTTGATGAAGAAAATTAGGGCATGGAGAGTATAGGATATTTAATGGTTTTGGAGACGGGATTGTTTGCTGTGTTGGGAATTTTTGGTGGTATGAACTGGAATTAGTTGGGGTTGTGGGAGCAGATCATTGGGGAATTTGGCTTATTATGTACTTAGGGAGGTAGAGGTATTATGAGTATGTTGGATAATAATAAGGATGTTGGTTTGTTGTTATGGGAGATGTTGTGGGATGGGGGAGTTTTAGGGTATGTAGTTTTTGTTTTTTTAATATTTGTTATTAGATTATGTTTTGGTGTTTAATTACCTAAAGAACATGGAAGGATACAAGCTCAAAGATTTGAAGTTGAAAGAGTTTGACAGAGCATTCAAAAGGGTAAATACATTTGAAGACTTTAGAACAGAGTTGGTGGAAGGCAAAGAAAATAGAGCAGGAATAGAGCTGGTACAAAAGATTACAAAGAAGCAAAAGGTGGGAGATGACAAAGAAACAACAGAGCTTAAACAGTTAATGAAAATCATTCCAGATAAAGAAGAAGTAGCAATTGATGCTATACCTTTAGCTGTTAAGTCTCCAAGTATTGTTAGCTGGAAGATTTATAAAGAAGGAAGAAAAAGCTATTATCAAATAATGAGAGCTAATGGAAAGTCTCAAATGTACATGATCTTTAGTCAAATGCTTAAAAGTTTTGACAGGGAAGATTTGGAAGATTTGTACAAGTTGGTAAAAGCTAAATATGAGTCAACAAGACCAGTGAAAGGCTTGGATTTGTTGTTATAGGGTGATTTGAAAACAATGTTTGAACCACATGTAGAAGATAAAGTATGGAAGAATTAACAAGAATACAAAGTGTTGAATTGGAAGCTGTATGACTCCTGTGAAGTACATTCCTTGATGATGCAACATGTGCATATTTATATGTTGGTAGAGAAGAATTATCCCCTTACACCATCTACACTTTCAATGATGTTAGAAAAGAAGCTTATAATTGACTATGAAAGTGAAATGGCTTATCAGCTTCTTAAATTCATCATGAAACAGCTTAAAAAGTAAAGAAGTGTTTAGAAGCATCCTCCTAGTGTTGATGAAGCTTTAAATGAAGAACTGGTTGTATTGTAAGTGTTATAAATTTATAAATTATTATACAAGTATTTTGTTTTTTGATGATACATTTAAGTATGATATATAATACAAACAAAATCTATGTTTGATGGAACCTTGGATTCTGATGATGCTAAATGGGAAAGATTTTCTAGTCAAGTTAAGGCTCAATTTGAAGGCAATGATGGTGGTTTGACTCTTGAAGGCATTGACTTGGTAATTTTTTTTATTTTAGAATTGTACTTTTTGTTTTTACATTTATTTATTATATTAAGTTTTTTGTTTTGTTTAAAACATGCATTTTTCCAATTTGCAATTTCGAGCATTTTTATGTGGTTATCTTCAGTCTTACCAAAACAACAGCTATGACTATACTTGATAACAGTCCAGCAAGCTATGATTCAAAATATAAACAAGTTTTTGATCTTCTTGTAAGTATTTTATCATCTCCATTTAATTCTTTTTCACACAATATCACATTTGATTGGCCCTTTGATCCCATGTGATTTTTTTTCTTTTTGCTATAGAAAATGTTGTTTGCTCGGCATTTAAAGTTGTATGGTCACATTAGGCATAGTAAGATTGCTAAAGTGAAGCAAACAATGCCAAAGCTAAAGTGGAAGACTAAGGCGAATTTTCATGATTGTGGAATTTTCACCATGCTCTATATGGAAACTTTTAACGGCGGACCTGCTGCAAATTGGGATTGTGCGCTTCCTATCGAGTCGCAGTTACAGCATGATATGCTGAGGTGACTGAGATTTAAGTTCACCACGAAGATATTGTTGCATGAGATCAATGTGCATGCCGAGAAGATGCTTGAATTAGCAAAGGAGTTTGACAAAATAGATCCTGTTGAAAAGATGGCGATAATCATTTATGCATTGAAGAATAGAGAGCAACGTGATCGCATATAACTATCCAGTGAAGTTGAATATCTTTTGTTGTGTTACAGTTTTGGTAGAACAAATTCAGTAGTCTGATTATGGTAGTCTGATTATCCAGTGAAGCTGAATATCTTTATTTTAGTAGCTCAATTTCAGTAGCTGATTATGGTAGTCTGGTTATGGTAGAACTTTTTAACTAGGTTTGATTATTGTGGAACTTTTTAACTAATGTAAATAGTAATGTCAGTTTAGTTTCAGTAGCTGATTATGGTAGAACTTAAAGTTGTATGTTATTTCTTTTTTTAGTTATTGCATGTGATTTTTAAAAAATCTCAAGAGATTAATAATTGGTTCGTACCCAATTACGTATATAAGGATATTATCAATAATAGTATAAGATAAGTATTCCAAAAGGCTTTTAGAAGATTACTTTTATCCAAAGTAAGTTCAAAAACCTCCCGGGTCGTTTCCTCGACGAAGTGTGAATTGAGAATTGGTTAAGTTTGTGATCGCGTGTCTGAATAATTTCAAAGATTTGAATTGGATTCTATTTCTACAAATATAAATGCAAAAACATTTAAAGACAAGCAACAATTAAAGCAATTAAAAATTTGACCTAAAAACGTTAACGGAAATCCTAAAAAAACGCGACTTAACACCATAATTATCAAATTTTAACTCTAAAAATGTTTTTTCATTTTTTATAAATCCTAAATGACTAAAAATAATTTTAGAAAAAAGATTTATATTTTTTTGACTTTTATTTTATTTATTATGAATTTAAAACAGTTTTAATCTAAATTAAATATTAAAAATAGTAAACTAATTATTAAAATTCTAGAAAAATTATGAAAATTACTTTTATCTGTCTAAAACTTAAGAAAAATAAAATGGGAAAATAAGCTAACCCGAATAAGCTGTTAAAAAACAAATAAGCACTATAAGCTAAAAACTAGGAATGACTATAACAATTTAATTGTGCAAAGAAATGAATGAAAAAGACCCCAGGGCAGATGGTGATGAGTGTGTGTGCTAAGACGTATGCTATGAAAGGGGGATGTCACATGTTCAAAACATGTGGCCTTTCTATTTGACTAAACATTTTTTTTAATTTTCTTTTTGAAAAAGCTTAAGCTACAAGCTAAAACTAACAACTTTAATAAATGAACTTTTGACAAAACTGAAAAATAAGCTAGAGATAAGTTAAAAAAATGACAGATAGCAAAATGATTTTAAAACTAAATTTGTTTTGACTTATTTGGCTCATTAAGCAAAAGAAAAGTTTACAACTAAAAACCAGCTAGACCTAAACCTAATAAGCTCCAAAGACTGAAATTAAACATACCAAATAAGCTAGGAATAAGCACAACAAGATTAGCAGTACACCTCAATAAGCTCAAGCAAAGCTCAATAAGCTAAACATAAGCACAAAGCTAATCCTAATAAGCACAAGTGACCACAATTGAGCAAACATAAAAAGCTGATAAGATCATTAAGACCTTAAATAGTTTGCACAACTTTTTGACTTAAAGGGAATTATGACAGCTTTTAGCACAACTTTTGACACAAAAATAAGCTTCAAAAAGCTTATATCAAATCCTAAAAACTGAAAACAGATAGAGTCTACCAACTAATTAATACATAAAAACTCATTTTAAGAATTTTGAACTAAAAATAAGCTAGAAAATTAATCTGTCAAAAGTGACAGTTTAAACAAAATATTTTTGGCTTTTTGATTTTTAAAGGCTACTTGCAGACTTAATTTTAAGACTCAAAAAGACTCTTGACTAACTAAACCTTGAAGCTGATTAATCCTTACCCTACAATAAGCTAACTGAAAGAAAGATCAATCCAGTTAAGCTAAAATCAAACCACAACTTTGAACTGCAATATGAGAAAATTTTATGAACTAGTTATGACTATTTTTGCAAAAAGGGTTTTCCAACATTATTAAACTTAGAACATAACAATTTGATGCATTAGGAATCACATCTAAACACAAACAACCATACCTCAAGTACCTTATTAAGACGGTTGACCCATAAGTTTATTGGGCAAACTCAAAACTTTTAGACTTAAGCTATTGTTAATAGAAAACTAGAAAACTTAACAAAACTAAATTTTAGCTTATAAAAACTACTACTAAGACCTTATTTAAGCTTATGAAACTGACTCACAAACCAAAAATAGCATTAAACCTTATTAGACCTATTTTTAACTCTTGACCCAAACACTCCTTTAAATCTATGAACACCAAATTTAGATCAAGACAAATTGACATAAACTGTTAAACCTCCAAACAGATTAAGAACTAGTATTTTTATGCACAAATTATCAATACTCTATCACAAATAAGTAGTAAACAATAAGCTAGAACTATAAGCTATAAGGCCTAATATGGGGACAGATTATGATGAAAACTCAAAACAAGCTGACCAAGGCTACACATTAAACAAGATAAGCTATAATAAGACTGAATCACCAACAACAAGCAGAAGATAAGAGCAAATAAGCAAATAAGCAATCTATTAAGCTAATTAGTCAAAAAGCTAAAAAAATGAAATAGGAAGAGTACCTTTGTCCTAGCTAAACAGGGACTTAATTTCTCTATAGAGCTTAAATCAACAAGCTAGCTTATAAATAAGCTAAGAATAAGCCCCATAAGCCCATCCAAATCTGGCTTATCTTCCTATTGGCTTATTCAAGAATTTTTGGTGAATTTGAGTGACCTGCTTATTCAGTTAAGTTATAGGCTAACTTAACTGAATAAGGATTAGCTTACTTTATGATAAGGGCTTATTGAGCTTATTAAGTAAATTCCAAATATATTTTTAACAAAATTTGCATGAAGGTAAATCCTGAATTCACAATAATTTAAGACAAAACTGCAATTTTATTAATGATTAAAACATTACAATACTTTGAAAAAGGAAATTACAAATTAAGAACAATAAGCTAAAACTTTAAGCTAATAACGACTAAAAACTCCGCTCATAATGAGAAACTAAGGTCCTATTTATAGGAAAATTTGGGGTCTTGGGTGTGCTGTGCTAGCTGTGTGAGGAGCTCGTAACTCTCATCCTGGCCTTTCATTCTTTCTTTTTCTCCAAGTCTTTCATTCCTGACCCTTGATCATATGCCACGTCCCATCAGCAATCATTAGCACGGATTGCCAACGTGTCATTCCTCAAAACGTCACTGCTTGCGTCAGGGGGTGTCAGAGATAAGGTTTCTAAAAGCACTCGTATGTGGGGAGTGGATTGATTTACCCTGGGTTGTTATTTCTCTTTGTAAAAGTGAAAACAATGGCGGGGAATGAAGAAGATATACAGTTCTTTAACCCTTTTTTTATCAAAGGTTGACTTGGACCAGGGATCGGTTTGGATTGACCTTTTATTATTTCTTTGTTTGGGCCAGGATTTGATATATAAAATGGATTAAGAATTTAGACTTGGTATTAAAAGGCTAATGTTATCCCAAAAGATTCACATAACAAGAGACATGATCCGGAGGTCGGGGAGGATTGAACAAATGTTTAGCCATATTATTTAGTAAGAGAAAGGAAAGATGTGTGTTTTCTAGAGAGAGAAACACACACCTTATTACAAGTGAAATGAATCCTCACCCCTCCATGGAAGTATAGAGGGGATATATATAGCCTAGGACACGATCTATTTACAACACTTGACATTTCTAGTCCCTGCGTGTCCGACTAATATAAACTAATGTAATTCCGTATTAGCAGACATATTTTAAGGCTAACAATCTTCCCCCAATATGTGGGCATACGAAATTACTTACAATGTTCCTAACAAGTACAAATACAACAAAATATAATGACATCCAAGGCGCTTCCAGTGTTGAAGTGGATCTTCTGTGGCTTGACTTGTTCTGGAACCATTGTAGTATGCATGAGTTGGATTAACTTCCCCCCAATTCATGCAGCATGTCTTGAAAAGCTTTCTTCATAGACTCCTTTTTGGCGAAGTTTCTGAATTACATCCCCCCAAATCCAGACACCATATCTAGAGCCGATTCTGACACTTGATGTAGCTCGAACGATCTTCTAACATTGACATTTAAAGTGCACAACGGAATTTTGTAGAAGAAACAGTCAACCACACCAACTAATACTGCTTCTATATTGTATCATGACTTCGAGTCTGTGAGATTATCCGTTCGGGGGAACATGCAAGAGATCAGCAACACTTCTTCTCACGCATGCAAAGTACTTCACAAACCATATTAAGTGAAGTAGTATAGACTACTTCCCCCTGGAAGTTGACCTGATAACATCAAAGTATCAAAGTACACGTATTCCCCCATGATGGTTTTGAACTCTCGGAAGCATCATTGACGTGTACGACCATATACTCGAGAAGTTCTTGTCATAAGCAACAATCTTGAAAAGTTATGAAAGACATTGAAGAACTTTGAAAGATTTTGCTGAGACTGTGAAGTACCATTGACGTTTAGTAGGTTCAAATATCCCGTGAGAGTTGCTGATCACATCTCAACCTTTTACTCTCTGGCTAACTTACCAACCTCGTATTCTGTCGGCTATTGCTGTGACCACTTGGTGAAGTAAACCTGATATACCAAACTTGAAAATGAAGTAAAATTCCCCAAATTTGTTACTTAAGCTTGCACTGTTGTTGATTGAAGAACGGTGCAGAAGAAAGCCTCTAAGTACCCTATACACTCAACTAAGAGCCAAAATAAGTACAACACCTCTTGAGATTATCCACATCGGCATCTGCATGTGACACTAAGCACTACAACGTAACTCCTTTAAGTGATAGCTATAACCCGTGAGTACTACAATGTAACTCCTTACATCGGGTATAACTAGATAATCCAAGTCTCAATCATAACTGTATATGTTCAAGCAAGTCATCAATCGATAGATTGGGTTTGAAGAAAAAGGGGTAGAAACTAGAAGGAAGTCTCGATGATGAAATAAGTAGACGCCTTCGTGAAACCCACTTCAAACTCAAATAAGAGATACCAAATCAACTTCGTGATCACTTGACATTAAAATCCGAATTCCATAGCCGTTTTGACGTTTAAGTGAATCTTATTCTAATCGTTTTTAGTGTTATGTATCATGTTTGTTGTGTTGTTGTTCAAGAATGTCGTTAAACATGACAAATGTTATTTTTGAATTGTCGTCAACGAGAAAACATTGTCTAGTCCAACTTTACATGAAAGCATTATAGTCCTCGGCTCAATCATCGTATCCGTACAAATCCAATACCATCAACATTCGGCCCACTCTCTTTGCATCACCCGGATGATATAATCTTACTAGCCCATTTTACTTTTTAAATCTTGGCCTACTTTTGTAATAGCTGGTAAGAATAGTATACAAGGCCCAAAAGAATTAATCATACCTGGTCCAGTTATATTATTAGGGATATAAAGGCAACACATCCTAATTTATCTCATACTTAACCCTATACAATTATACCATCGCCTCCATCTCTCTTTTCTTCCAAAAGCAAACAAATCCACTCCCTTGTTCCTCCATCAAAACTCAGATCAAGCAAGTCAATCCCATCTCTTCCATCTCAAATTGACGCCACCCTTATAACTTCTTTGTATAAGAGAAACACCATTAAAATCTAAAGAATAACCTTGATCACGATATCTATTCGCCCAAACACAAGCCCACAAATCGTATCACTCATTCAAGCATATTAATCCCTTTATCTGGACTGACTCAGTTCGACCTTTGGTTTGATTCAGTGAACACACGAATTTCACAAACAACCTTTTTAATCTTTCCACTTGAAGCGGGTTCAAGATCATTTACATGGTCTCGGGTAGGTCCTTGTTTTATGTTTCTTAAAACGAAACAAAGAATGAGACTAACAGATTTGTTATGTCTCACTCTTTTAAATTCGTATATCAAATGAGTTAGGCTCAACACAGATCTATGATGAGGTTTATTTTCGTGTTCTTGATCTCTTTGAAGTTCATGAATTAATTATGAGCACACGAAAATTTAATCTGAGATCTTAGTTTCATTTAGATTCGAGTCTTGATTGATTTTGGAGAAGGAGATAGGTTAGGAATTGTTGGATTTGATGTTGGTGGATGTGGCTGTGGTGGTTGGTTTGGTTGACCTTAGACTAGGTAATGATTGGTTCAAATGACTCAGTGAGTCGACCCGGTCAACTCGGTAAATACCGAGTTGACACGGTTGGGTTTAGTTCGGGTCTCAAATGACATCACTCGTTCGGTTCACCCATGTTTAAAACTCGTTCGGTATTTAACTTTTAAATGATTAAAACACTCAAAAACTCAAATCAAACTTTATTTAAAACTTAAAACCACACATAATAAGCTAAGAATAAACTAATGAACACATAATAAGTAATAATAAGCAGTTATAAGCAGAATAAGCAAACTTACAAAACCAATATAGAAAATGGGCTACAAAAGAAAATTGAAGAGTACCTTTTTGTTCTAGCCAAACAAGCTGGTGAGGTCTATAAGCCCTTCCCTTTTTGGCTTATATTCCAAAACAAGCTGAGGTAAGTTTGAGTAATGAGCTTAACCAGTTAAGCTTAAAACAAGCTCAACTAATTAAATTATAGCTTATACAGTAATGAACTTATTTTGAGCTTATTATCTTAACTAAATCATTATAAGTAAAGACAGAATTAAAAAAACAATTTAAATGAAACTTTTATTAATATCAAAAATAGATTACAAGCTTATAAAAGAGAAAATTACATCAATTTAAAAGACATTTAAGCTAAAATTACAATAAGCTACTAAAATAAGCTACTACTAAAAACCTACACGTCTTGCTTTGTGTGAAAGCCTCCTTTTATAGGGGTGAGAGGAACCTTCTAGCCTTCAGGATGCTCCCATGATCTCTAATCCTGGCCCTTCAATCAAACAGCCTCGCAATCATCATCTTTTGAGCCGTTAGATTGCGTGCCACGTCCTAATAGCTAATGGGGTAATGTGGGATTGCCAGCGTGGCTAATGAGGATGTCAGAGGGTGTCAGTAATACTTCTAGAAAGATGGGTGTATGGGTTAATGAAGTTTTAACCTATGTGTGTGTTGCAGGGTGAAAAGGTAATGGGAGGGAAAGGGAAAGTGCAATAGTAATTTTGACCATGTGTTGACCAAGTGTTATAACTCGTGTGTAAGTGTGTTGACCCGTATAGATGGACTTGGGCTTGTTTTATGGTTTTGGGCTAGGAAATGGGTTATTAGGGTTAATGGATTGCTATAAAAGGCTTAAAGGACAAGGCTTATATTAAATAAGGTATTAGCCTTAATGGACTGACCCGACCCTTTAAAATGGGTACGGGTTGGCCCATTAAATATAAATACGCCTTCGGCTTCTATTTTTCATGCTCATTTCATTCCCATGCTCGGTTTTATTCATTTTGCTTCATTTTTGTCCTTTTGTGCAATATCCATTACCTGCAAGACACAATTCCTAATACAAACGAATACAATGTATTTTTCTGTATTTATTGATCATTATTGGTCTTTTTAGCTTGTTTTATTAGGTAAAAGGTATGTGCATTTAAGCACATACCAAAATCCTCCATACTAAGCTATTGTCGTGTCCTCACACAATGTCATAATCATACACTTAGAAAACTAAAAATTTCAACCCCTTTAGACTAATTACCTCGAAAAGTAGCTAAGTGTTCATATAAGGAGATTAAGAAATCACTAGTTTTGAAAAGCTCCCCGTTTTACCATTTTTATGCATTTATTATTATATATCATAACTTCACGGAACAAGAAACACTAAAAGGATAAAGTCATCGTCCTCGATTTTTCACCCGCCCCAAACCAAGCTTAAAAACAAAATCATTGTTAAATACAAGTTAAGATACTAACACTACTCATAAATGCTAATTGTGAATGCATAGCTACTTTTCGCTCCCTTATTCCTAAATCCTCTAAAGATTTTATTATTATTTGTGACAAATTAGTTAATGTCTTATTCATATAAAGTAAACCCGGTTTAAACCAAAATTAGTTTGAAATCCTTTCCTAAAGAGACAATATGGTGAGAATAAGGTCCACATTAAGGTTATAATTTCGCATGATTTATGGGTTATACTTTTTAGATAACCCCGGAGTTGAAATTTGGTTTTATTATAATTATTATTGCAACATTATTAAACCTCGGTCCTTTAAACAACTGCCACATCGGTATGCGAGCCGACCATGGTCCAGGAGTCTTATTTTGACCTTGGTGATCCTCGACCTTTTAGAAGGATGCAAAATCGGTTGTGAGCCGGCAAGATGCAGCAAACTTTTATCAGTCTCGGATTATTACTATGTGCCTTATTTAGAAGACTGCCACATCGGTTGTGAGCCGGCAAGAGGCAGTAAACTTTTATCAGCCCACAGTTTTTTATTTATTATTATTACCTCCACCATTTAAACGACTACCATATCATTTGTGAGCCGGCAAGAGGTAGTGGTCTTATTTCGGCTTCGGTTTATTACATAACTTTTATTATTATTAGCCAAATTTCAAGTCCTGTGGTCTTTTAACTACCTAGACAACGGTAGCGAGCCGTCAAGAATCGGTAGCCTATTTCCTCACAACACTGACAAAACCTCGATGTGTACCTTACTTTCACCAGAAGTAATCTCTACGAAGTGATTTAAACTAAGAATCGCAAAAACCTAAAGCAACTTTATTTATTCAACAATTATATAAAGTTTATTAAGCTGATGAGAGCAAAAAGCAACAATTAACCTCTATGAGCTTTAAAGAGATCCAACTACTCCATGTTTAGCATCTAACTTATATAAAACTCTATCATTTCTCGTTCTTCGCAATATTTAAAATCTTTAATAAAAAGATCCGCGAATGCTTAGTCTAATAAAGCAAGCTTTGCATATTTAAAGTCTATCATGGAAACTTGCAAACTCTAGGATTTTTATAAGCTAGAATTCGCGTTTTAAAGCTTCTTGTATAAAAGACTAGCAAAAGCTTAAATTTATATAAGTTAAGGGGCAAGCTAGAGCGCAACATTCTCGATCAAGTCAAAATTTATTCATTAAAAAGACAAAACTATGTATCAAAACACTTATTCTATTTTTGAAATTTTTTAATTTTGGCATATTTTTGGTGGAAAAACGGGGTTGCGTGGAGACAAGGCAAATGCAATTAAGATCGAATCGAAAGATCCCCCCATACTAGAACTACACATTGTCCTCAATGTGAGACTGTCACCCCCATACTAATTTTCAGGCATAATCCAAATATTAAGGGGTCTCTACGTAAATCTAAAGCCGTTTATTAATTATGCTAATAGATAAACGTTAATCAATAAGATCTAGGATATCGGATTCCCATATATAAGCATGCGAAGGATTGAAGATCGAGTGGACGATGGACAAAACCACGAGCACGAGAGTCTTCATAATCCGGGCAATCCTGGACATAAAACACAAAACACGAAACACGAGAAAGGAAGAGGCGAGCCTCCTCACATCACACTTATTCATTATTATACTACTACAAAGGATAAGTATGGGTTGCCACCCGCGAAGCGCTTGTTTTTGTTAACCGAGTCACGAGCCTGACTCGACCCTGAATTTAATGGTCCACGGGGAAAGTTTGGAGATCCGGGACAACCATCCATTGGACATTTATATGCCACCAGTTTTGGAGAAGAAAAATGAAAAGTGGAGATACTGGGGTCAAAAATGATATCCTCACTCCCAGAGGAGAGAGGAAAATGAGAAATCATTGGATAGGTGAAATAAGGAAGAAAAATTCGGATAACATATGTGAAGGAAAGATAATGGCGAACCTCCAAAGGTCAAGCCACATATGTAGTAGAAAATTTTTTCTCATTAATCCCCCGGGGTGCGAAAAATTATGACCCATAATCATCAAATCATTAATAATCACTTAAAAAACTCCAACACCTCGGGTCATGATCAAGGACACCTTTGGAGGGAGACCTAAGTATAGTGTCATTACTAAGCAGCCACTCTATGATAGAGTATAAACTCCCTCCAAACATGATAACCCTTCAATATCCCGAGAAAAATATCAACTTCAAGAAAAGCATCGATCCTTATCAATATCGCCTCCATCCCGGGTCGGAAATATTATCCTTGGTCCATTTAAATCATCAATTGGAGCATAGTACAAAATCTTCTTCCATTCATTCTTTTTAGATTCCAAATCAATATAAATCAATCATTTTCTTTGAGAGGTGGATCAACGGTGAACCCCACACAAGAAGTGGAAACAACGCTTATCGTAGGAGTAGATGGATCTCGATGAAGAAGAAACTCATTGTCGTCACCTGGGGTAAAAAACTCATCCTCATTAGAATCGGAAAGAGGTGTGACTAGGAAGGTCGACTCACCAAGGCTGGAATCATAAGAATCCTAGCACTCGATGTCCTCTAACACCTCATCAAAAAGAGGATTTATGTCACTAGAGATGTATTCGTCATCGAATTCGAAAAGAGGGTTAGAATAAATTTTCATATTATCTTCCGGAACGTCCTCATCGGATAGTGACTCGTCATCACTAGAGGTAAAATCGTCATTTGAATCGAAAAGAGGGTTAGAGAAAGTCACATATTTTTCCTTATAAACGTTAATAGGAGAGAAATCATCACATGAAGGTAAATCACAAACACTATCACTCCTGGATGTATCCTCGGACTTACTTGGGATTCGAACAAGGTCCTTAACACTAGACTTTATGAATTTGTCCGATTCCTTTTTAGGAATATTGCTAAGTTCCTCATCCCCCATGATGAGAGAGTCCTCGGGCTCCAAAGAGTCGGTAACACGGAAATGTATCTCAATAGACGATAGGAGTATTTCAGAAATAATATCCCTCAGATTGTAATACATCTTTTCCCCTCGTAATCATATCATCATCGTCAAAAATCAAAAAATTAGCAAAAAGATTTGAACGTTGATGAAGGATAATACTAAGAATACCACTTCCTATACGCTGAATCCTCTATCTTTTTATTAATCTCCAAATACGCATTCATTGAAATTTATCCTTTAAGCTCCTCAATCAACATCATCACATTCCCTTCTAAAATGAATATCTATTTTCTCATTACGATAATCTTTAATCCCTAATCATTACTTAAACTAATATTTCAATAAAAATAAAGTTTCTTAAGATCCTTCCTCCACTTCTAGAGGACTCATTCTTTGAATAGGTGATTGAACGATGCTAGACCTCTACCCATCCCCCGCCCCGAGCTGTCCCCCAGCCCAACCCCCAATGGAGCCACCAAGCCCATCCCTCACCCCCCCCCCACGCCCCGGCCCCCCCCACGTGGCCCTCGGTCCAGCTTTTGTTAAAGAAACTTTCACAAATGATTGTATCATTTTGAGATAAGTTCATTCTGTAACGACATTTACTTTAACCCATCCATGTGCTCCAGTACCTCCAGCTTGGTTTCCATGGTTTTGGTTCTTTAACTCCGGGCAATCACTCATGTAGTGCCCTTGATTCCCACATTCATATCAAGTGAGGTTTCTCTGATTGTTAGTAGTAGCAGGACTCCTACAATCTCAGGTCAAATGACCAACTCTCTTGCAGTTTGCGCACTTTACAGTGCACTAGCCATTATGATGAAACTTGCACTTGTTACACAATGGTAGAGTTCTAGCATACTCCTTCCTTTCACCAGACCCAACGGTATAAGCTATAGCCACACCTTGCTTCTTGGGAGGTTGTTTTTAAGCTTGGTTGTTGTTATCAAGTTTCCTTTTGTTCTCAGCTTGACGTTTAGCAAGAGTGCTGATCTTTTTATCTATCAGTTCAGTAGCAAATTCAATTGCATCTTGCATTGTCTTAGGCTTTAATGTCATCACACTTCTGTGAATCATGTCAGGCAAACCACTGACATACTTCTCGATCTCATCTGACTCTTCAGGAAACATCCTATCGCACATCAATGCCAGTTCCTAAAAATGTTTGTTATAGCTTACCACATCGGTACCTTTAACCTTTAGATTCCACATCTCAATCTCAAGCTTCTTAATCTCGCCTCTTGGGAAGTACTTATCTGTCATCATCTTTTTCAATATTTTCCATGGTATTGCATATGCAACTTCATGAGTAACAGTCTTAACGTGGGAGTTCCACCACGTAAGAGCATTTCCTTGCAGAGTACAAATAGCAAACTTGATTTGACATGCGACTGTGCAGTTGTTGATATGAAATATAGATTCTATCTTTTCAAACCATTGAGTAAGACCTACAACTCCTTCAGTACCCTTGAAGTTTAGGGGTTGACATTTGAGGAAGTCAATGTAGGTGCACTCACGAGAAACAGGCGCTTGCCTTCTTACACCCGTTCCTCATCGCCATTCCTGCTTCTGTCTGTGTCACGCTCTGCCAATGCATCAACAACGCCTTGGTCTATCAGTGCCTTAAGTTGAGCATCGGTCACAGATGTGGTGGTGGTTGCGGCGGTTCTTTTTGGTGCCCTTTTCTTCAAAATCAAAAAAAGGTAAAATTTGTTTAATTCCAAAGGTCGTGCTCCAAAGATGAAATGTTGCGAGATGATATGTTAAAGTTGTGTAAGAGTTTTTGGACCATCATGTTATTCGTAATGTCTTGAGAAATGTATTGTAATTATATAGATAACTCCTGGACGAGCGCGACAAGTATCGGAGAAGCGGAGAGGGGGTAGCTGGAGAGAGATGATAAGTATAATATATATATATATATATTATATATATATATTATATATATAAATATATATATAAATATACTATAATTTAAATCATGTGTAGTAATATACGTAATGTAAGGTAAACACGTATATAAATCATGAAAGCATCTAGTATAACCAATTAATGCAACCAAATAGTGTATGTATGTCCCGTGAAAACCTTTTGTTTGATGCAATGTTTGAAAACGATTATAGTCCAAGCAAAATATTTGACCTGGTTCTCTATAACCTTGGCTCTGATACCAATCTGTAACACCCCCAAATATGGGTCGCAGCAGAATATGAGTCTAAGAGTGTTACTTCACAGATTAATAGCACAAGATATAAGAACGACCTCTAAATGAGTCATTTGAAAAACTGATACATTGGAATAACTGAAATTGTTTGTTACAAAAGCACAACGGCTTAACATGTTCACTTGTAAATATAAAGATTTTAAAACATAACAAATATCCTCAAAATGTAATGCTTCTAAATCTTTATGTAATGACATCCAAAATAACGACCACCAGTGCATCCTTGTCTCGTAGCTTATTGACCTGAGAAAAACATGCTTTAAAACGTCAACATAAAGTTGGTGAATTCACAAGTTTAAGTAATGTATAAAGTGAGACCGCAAGATTTCCAAGTGTATGATAAGTAACGAATACAATATCACACAAGTAATTACGCATGCTCTAAGCTCATGACACTGAGGCTCAACATGTATGTGTATGCAATTTTATGCAAATAATATGCCCATGTAGATGTTCAACCCGCAACATCCAAATTGTTCCGACATGATATACATCCGTTGTTTCGGTACCTCCGAAACTAGTGAGCGCTACTTACTCGGACGGGGATGTCAATCCCAAATAGATCTATTCATAACATTCGCTCTTACAATCCAGTAATTAACAATTCATGATTCATGGGCATAGTGGGTTATAGCTACTTAGACAAACTCGTAATTTGTATAAAAGTGTACTTACGTCCAATCGTAAAACAATGCATGTTTCTCACCCGAAAGTTGTAAATCAATGTAATTGTATAAAATCGGGGCCATAAACTCACCTCAGTGAATGTATTTGATATATAAATCAAATATGAAAATCGTCACGTATAGTCCGAATGCAACCTAATTAAATATAGGTCGTATAAGTACAATGCACTTTGAATAGCTAACACAACATATAATTCTGTATAGTTACATCACCACCTAAACATTTTTGTTTAATTTATAAAATTAAACCATATAAATTCGTAATTTGAAAAATAGAGTCCATGTATTTGTATTTGTAAAAATAGTATTCTTGATTTAATGTTGTCATTATTTATATTAAGTCATTGTATAAATATTTCAATCGTCTCGTAAAATAATATTTATAAAGTTAAAAACATGTATAAATATTATGTAGGTAATGTTACATCGTTTTGTAAAGTTTTTATTAAAAACGAACCAACACTATTCATGTAAGGAAATAGTACACAAGAGTAAAATAGTGCGTATCTTTCTTGTTTTAACTCCGTTTTATACGTTCTTTATGTCCACGATTTTGTATTAAGAAAATCTATCAAAATATTATATTTATAATATTTTTGTTATTGATGAACAGTAACTTTTACTGTTCCTAATTATATAAAAACTATTTTTATGTATTTAATTATCGTAATCTTGCAAAAATCATAACTTACTCATTTTAATTCCGTTTTTAGTGATTCTTTCGAGCACGTCTTTATAATTAAAAGTTCTATCCAAGTAAAATATTTTCCAAAAAGTCACTGCTATGAACAGTAATTTATTTTTATGAAATTACTTTTATAACACACTTATTATTGTAAACTTGTAAATAGCGTAACTTCTTCGTTATAATTTGGATTTTCGAGTTCTTTATATGCTTACAATCCTTATGACATGTAGTATTTTAATAAAATATTAAAGAAATATTAAAATTTTCGAATTAAAACAGAAGGTTTAAAGTTTTTAATCAAAATGTTTATAAAGTTATTTTTATAAGTTTTTAACTTAGTTAATGCACTACAAGTACTCTACAATATTTTATACCACGAGTCTTATATATTTTGAGTCCTCTAGATTGTGTCCATAATGATTGTCCAAGTAAAAATGTCCATCATAATTATTTACTTACATAAACCTTATAAATAAATATTTAACCATAACTTAACAAATAATTATATAAATTATCCATTGCTTGTAAATCCTTAAATAACACATGTCTTTACGTTTTAAACATCATATTTATCATGAAAAAGTATTTCTTGAGTTTACATAAACTTGATTTATTTTACAAACATGTATAAAATATAACTAGGTGATGATTAACCATATAACAATTATATAAAATATGAAATGAATGATTATGAAAAGTTTAGGGTTTATAGGAGACCTTAACAAGATGGATGATGAAGAGAAACAAAGTCTAAACCCTAACTTATCAAGAAAATCCAAGCTTCCAAATCAAAAAAACCCTAGTTTCAATTATAGAAACCCTAACTTTCTTCTTGATATTAAACCCTTGTAACCAATTAACCAAGCTTCCAATACCCTTAGATATGCCTAACAATGAACCTTGAACACTTGGAATACTTGTAAAATCAAAAACTATTAATGTATGTGGGTGTGTATATTGAGCCGTGGGCTAGGGGTGTCTAGAGAGGGTTTTGGCGAGTTATTTTGTTAGTAAAGGATATGAATGAAATGCTAGGAATAGAAAGCCTGAAATACACAAAATATCTCAAGACAAGATCTTACACAATAGAAGAGTTAGGAGAAAATGGGATGTCTTGGTGTAAGACTAGTATGGTTTGTGTAAGATGGGAGTTAAGATCAATGTAGACCCAACATTTGTCATAGACCCAATGAACCAATTCTGGCCACTCATTTTTTCATCAAAAATAAAAAAACTCGTTTTCCACCTCTTTTTTAAAAATAAAATATCTTACAAACGGTAAATCGTCACACGACAAAAAATACACCATCGCGACGAGTATTTTTTTATCTTTCAGTAGACGGGTGACACGATATACTTTCGAGGAACTTTTTTTCGATTTTTTTTTCAGTCACGAATTGCCAAAATCATATATGATTCGTATAAACGAATCATATATGATCCGTGGATAACGTATCATATATGATTTCATAAAACATATATGATTTGTGATTCCAACCAAAACTTTTTTCAATTTTGTTTCAGCACGATTAACGAAAACAACGAATCATATATGATTTCATAAAATCATATATGATTTCATAAATCATATATGATTTCATAAAATCGTATATGACTTCATAAAATCATAAAAAAAAGTTCGTCGAAAGTATATAGTGTCGCCCCTCTATAGAAAGATAATTTAATTCTCGTCGCGATGGTATGTTTTGTTTTGCGTAACGATTAACGGTGTGTGAGATATTTTATTTTTAAAAAAGAGGTGGAAAGTGGGTTTTTTTTGATGAAAAAATGAGTGGCTATGATTGGTTCATTGGGTCTATGACAAATGTTGGGTCTATATTGAACTTTTGGCGGTTAGTAAATGTAAGAAGGTTGCTTGAAAGTTTTATCAACATGTGCTAGTTTACAAAAGTCAAAAATAAATATCTCTTTGTGTTTCATATATATAGAACCGGATATGTATGTATATATATGTTAAAATAAAAAAAAATTAGATATTGGGTATAATTGTGGGTATTTGGTTGAGTATAGATAGGTATTGGTGCTACCGGGTATGCCTAAATGTATTTTATTACGAAACGTAAACGTTTTACGTAACGAATAAAAATAAAATAAAAAAGTTAATTATTACTTTCGTAAAAATAATGTAATGCTTGTTTGACGTAAACTTTTATTTGTTTGGTGTTCGTTTACGTTGATTCTTGATTTTTAGTATACGCGATTTAACTAAACGATGAATATTTAAAGTTAACGCGTAGAAGTTTAAAATAAATAGTTGAATATGTATTAACGTAACAAGACGTGAAAATGTGAATTGTTACAAAATACATTTCAAAAGAATCAAAGCACAAGTCTGAAAAATCAATGAAAGATCAAATATCTACCTGTCTACATAGAAAACCTACCACGGCTCTGTATATATGCACATTAGATGCTATGGATTACAATTAGTAAATAGATAAAAGAGGAGGATTTGATGGTTTGTGATCTTGTGGTAAAAAGAAGCCACTTGCCCCCTCCTCAACAAGCCTTAAAAACACATAAAAAACATACCAATGAGAAAACAAAAAGAGTATGACACTTTTGGATGTAACAACCTTCATTAATACCAAAAACATATGAAAGGATTAGAACCACATATTCATGGGCAGAGAACAAATCATGTGATAATTAAACAACAAAATTAAGCAAATAAATAAAACAACAAATTAAGCAAATAAATAAAATAACTTTAAATAACAGTAGCATATTTATAAAGTCACACAACATCAATTAACTCTCTTCAATTAGGCCTTAAATGAATCCTAAAGTTCCAATTAAGCTTCAGGGTAACACTACTGCAGTATACATATACATACATAGACGAAGTTTCCTCAAGTTTGGTGCATGAGCAACTAGCCGTTCAAGGGGTGAGAAACTTACCTCAAAAGACAAGCTAGATATGTCAAGAGACTCCAATGAGGTGAAACTATCAGGGAAGTAACTTAGACAATGCCCAGTCACATCATCTGCTTCACAATCCTGCAAATCCAATCATATCAAATTCCTGTAATTACCAACAATGAAACTACAACCAACACAACTAAACCCATCACCAGACAACAAACACAAAATCTTAATTTATTTAAAACACCTCCCAATAATCTCCAAACACTCATCACTAACAACCATCCTTTTAACTCTTTCCAAATTAGGATACATTTTAACAAACTCAAGACCGGCTTGGGTCGGCTAACCTAAGGATATTATAACAAAAATTGAGTATTTAAACCTTAATTGTCAATTAGATCCCAAAATACATACATACAGTTCTACATACATAAATCCTAAATCACTACTTAATTACATACATGTAGTATCCCCCAATTCTAAAAAATGCACACTTGAAACAAAATACACAAATATCACACATAAACTGCTAGTGTTAGGTCATATAAGAACAAAGATAACAAGAATTTAATATGCGTACGAGCTAAAAATCATTATGAATGAAGGTTTTGAAGCTGTTAAAAATGAACCTTCTTCCCCCAAATTAAACCCATCAACATTGATTATTTGTGATTCAATGGATTTAAAAGAAAAAAGGATTGCATACCTGATACTTATATATTTTTGAACTCAAACTATGGATAGGAAGTGTTAAAAAAACTATGGATAGGAAATTTCGAACTCAAAGTGAAAGTGAAAAAATAGAGGGAGATATCCCGCTCAAAATTTAGGAAAAATCAAACAAATAAAGCTCGGTTTCCTCCATTAACATTGTGTTGTTGAGTTATTTCATTAAAGAAAAGGAAAGGAAAGGAAACACTTTCCTCTCAAAATTGGGAGGAAACACTTTCCTTCTATAATCATCAAAATAACACTACATTTCCTTTCATTTCCTTCCATTTCCTTCCTTAAGTAATACTCGAGAACACAACATGGGCGGTTTCATTTTGCACTTTCTTTCATTTTCTTTCTTAACTAAAACTCGAGAACACAGTGTAAAACAAAGCTCTATCTTAAACGAATATGTGGAAACTAGAAAGGGGGGGGGGGAATAGTTTTCGGGTTCGTTTTTGTTTTAAAAAAAACTTTGCTTTCAGAATACTTAGATTCGAGTAGTATGTTTAACCAACCAACAATATAAATCAATCAAGTAAATATCTAAACTAACGGAAAATAACATCAACAACAATAGAAAGAGAGGAGAGAAGGAACAATCAAACCAAACAACCGAAGATATAGTGTTCGGCCTACGAAGCTCTCTTTCGCCCAATCCACTCCTCGAAGTATACCTACTCGAATTTCCTATGACAACAAGCTCCCTTCAGGCGGAGAAAAAACCGTTTCTTACACATACGAGTGAATGAAGTGGGCAGGGGTGTTGTGTCTCGACGGTGACTTACGTTATTTTTCGACACTAAGCTAAATGTAAAATCCAACGTCACTGGGCACGGTCCCGGCGGTCCTAGATATATAAGGGCCGCATGTAGACCCCGATCCTATTTTTGTCTTTTGTAAGGAATGTTTTGTATCTGGTAAGAAGCTTTCATTTGGGGGGGGGGGGGGGAAATTTGGGAAAATTTGAATTTTAAATTTTAAGTTTTTAATAAAACTTTTCTTTTAATTAGAAAATATTTTGTATAATTAATTTTGTGAAATTCTTTTGTAAAAATGTAATGGATAAGAGAAAAATATTTTCTTGATCACTAATCATGCTTAATGATTTGTTTGTTCATACCTTAAGTGATTACTAATCTTAGAAATGGAATTTTACGATTAATAATTTGTAAACGTTTAATTTTATCGTAAACGTTTTTACATTTTGTTATTATCAAAACGTTGAGAGGTCGAAAAATATAAATAACGTTTTTAGACATTATTTGTATTAACAATCTCCCCCTTTTTGATGATGACAAAATATAAACTCATTTTGTATAAAATTAAAAGTTACAAAATTATTAAAGAGTTTTGTTCCATTTCTCCCCCTTTTTGTCGAATTCAAAAAGGATGATCGTCGAGTAGTTGTAGGAAGAAAGAAATCGACGATATCAAGACTCCCCCTTGATGTATGCTCCCCCTCGTTCGGGGCACCAAGGGATCGATCTTACGAAAATTGTTTGCTACAAAACAAAGTTAGAGATACAAGTGCAAGACAAATATCTTTTAAGCAACACATTAGATTTAAGTCACCCAAAAGAGAGTTTCATTCAACAATCAAGAAACTCATACAATAGCAAATGCAACTAATACATTCATACAACATAAAATAAAACTAGAGCTAATACGAGCTAAGACAAATTCATACAATATTTGTATGAATCATTACAATAGAAAGTAGATAATCATAAAATAAAGACATAATAAGGCATAGATCTACACTAGTTGATTCTTAAAGAGTAGAAGATGCCATAATCAAAAGATGGGTTGTTTATTATTAGGTGAACTTGAGCTTTCGAGATTGCTCAATTATGGTGAGGAGGTTGTTATTGAGGATGGAAATTGAGTGGAAGGACCAATGATGAGAGATTTGATACGATTAAGGTCATCTTTCAATGTATCAAATAGATTTTGGGTATCCAAGCAACAATGACAAAATTCTGAATGAAAGTTTACTTGATCTAAAGAAGGTGGAGGGATATATGGTGAGGTAGGAGGTGAAGGATTTGTGGCTTTAATTGCTTGTTGGAGATTTATGTCAAGCAGATATGATAGGTGATGAATTTCATTTAGGTTTTGAGTTGAGTTTTGTTAAGGTGAAGAGTATGAAAGAGAGTTGTTTGAGATAGGAGAGGTGGGAGTAGTCCTAGTTGGTGGAGGAGAAGTTGGTGAAGGGGGAAGACCATGACTTTGTCTCCAAGGTTTGAGAATGACCCTTTGGTATTTTCATGAGTAGATACAAAAATATCTTATAAAAGTTAACTACTTATAATTAAAAACCCTACCGGGTCCATAAATCAACGAGTAAAGCGAAATCTCTGAGAAGTACGGCAAAATATATGTACAACTGCGTATAGAACTACACCTCTTTTTTCCTTATTTATCATATTGAGATCTTTCCACAATTAAAACTGATTACACATAACCATCATTCTTTTTCTGATAATTTACTCTCAAACTGCAAATATATATTTCTATATTTCAAAAATAGTGTGAGAGTAAATCTACCAAATAAAAGTCAGTTTTGTCTAACAAGCAGCTTTTTGTTGTCTATAGATCAGCTTCTCATTCCTTAAACTTGGTGGACTGGGGTAGTATTCGGTGGCGTTTCACTAACGGCGACCACTGATCTCCTCCCACGCTCTGCCCGGCTGTTCTCGGCAAACTTCATACTTCCGATGTGTAAACCCATCTCTCTCTCCTCCTCACTATACTCCATGCTGTAATAATATTCTTCATTGTATTTTTCATCCTTTGAAGCCGGAAACAACATGCTCCCCCATTGCGGGAAGTGGATAAAAGCCACTGGGATCGTTAGAACCACTGTCATCACACCCATCCACATGAGCCCGGATGCCGTGGAGAACCTAGTACCAGAGAAAAATAGCAGTTGAGTCAAACCACCACCAACATTGCCACCAGCACCAGTCAAACCGGATACAATGCCAAGAGAACGCCGAGAAACAAAGGGAATGATCCCGTAAGTCGCCCCACAAGCGGCTTGTGCTCCTGCAGCCATTAACATCATTGACAATATTGCTAGGGGTAGAGAATTGGCTAGGCCTAACCATATGCAGAAAACTCCTCCTAGGGTTTGTGCGATCCATAGTGTCCATAACCTTCCCCTCATTCCGAATTTACGAGCTCATAGGTCAGATACATAGCCACCGAATGGACGGGTTACAAAGTTAGCTACACCAAAACTGGCTGCAACTATTCCGGCCGTGTGAAGCTTTAAACTAAACCTATTGCACAATAGAAAAATAAAATCAGTAACATGGAAAAAATAAATAGTACTCTGTGACACAGAATTTAATGGAAAACCAAGATTGTTTGGCTACCTATCATAGAAGTATTCAGAGATGACATTGTTCAAGCACAATTGCACACCCATTGAATATCCATATATCAACACAAAGACCCATGTCCTATAGTTTGTGATGGCATTTCGGTAAACCTGCAATAGATTAGAGAAATACGAAGTTAAAATTACATTTTATAATAAAGGGTATTTTTAGACATATGTTGAATAATGTTTTGGCTAATAATAAAGTCTCTTGGAAAACATTATTTTGGATCTCACGTTTTGATATCCAACTGTATATTGATCATATCTGTGAGTATGGTTCTATATACAAGTGTAAAGTAGTAATTACCTTTGAGAATTTATCCTTTGAAGCATGTCCATCCTTACGAATTTCAGCAAAGTTGCCATCAGGTAAGTCTTGGCCGTAAACCAAAACAAGAACCCCAACAATCAAATGAAACCAACCCGGAATGAAGAACGCAATCCTCCAAGCAGTAAATGGTGTCGAGTGAAGCATATTGGTTATAACATGGAAGAGCACCGGCATTAATAGCTGAGTAACACCACCTCCAAGATCACCCCATCCCGCAGACAACCCATTCACCACCCCAATAATCTTTCCGTTAAACATCACACTCGTCCAGTATTGGCATGACACAAATGTTGCTAAAGAAAACCCGATCATGAACCTAACTGACACGTAACCGCCTGCATCTGCAACAAATGAAAAGCTGAACACGACCGGGGCAGTCAACATGTTGATCACCGCACAACCGTACCTGCATAAGCGGATCTAGTTAAATGTTGCTCAAGAAAAAAATAATTACCATAGTTGTTGGTACGTAATTATGTTGTCTTTCAAAATAAAAAAGTTGTGATTATTTATATTTTTATCTGTTCGATCAGTAACTGAATACCTTGGACCTATGAGATCGCATAGTACTCCCATAACGAGGCGTGAGAGGATGCTTCCCGAAACGGAGGCGATCCCAGCGTTGGAGATGTCTGAGCGGGTCAGATTAAGGTTGTCCCGGATTATCGGAACAAGAGGGGCCGCGGCAAATGTAGAGATGACACAAGTGCAAAATGAGAGCCATGAGAGATGGAATGCTCGCATGTGAGGTTGTGCTAATGAAAATATTTTCATCTTTGTGGCTTTGTTTTCTGAATCCACCGGCAGAGCGAATGTCGGTCGGGGAGTGGTGGTAACGGTGGTGGGGATGGTGGCTGAAGAAGCCATTGTTATTTCTTGATCTCCAAATATTTGGTGAATGAAGAAACTTGAAAAGAAGAGAATGTGATAAGCTAAGAAATAGAAAGCTGTAGGTGTGCTTATAAACATGGCATGTTTGAGGTTATTTATAGACAAACTGAAAGGTTATGGAGAGTTGACTATTGGAAAAGCATATTCCCTTATCACATGGGTTTAGACTTTAGAGTTAATATGGCCGAAATTAAATTTACCACTTTTATGATGAAAGAAAAAATGTGGGTTTGAATCCTTGACTTAATACGCCGTTCAGCTGTACGTGCTCATATATACGTGAGCTTAGATCGATTTATATAGCTTTAACAAGTCAGTGCGTTCTATGTTAATTTCTTTTATGATCTGGTATACCTCATTACACTTAGACTAGTAGTCCTTCAATCCGGTGGCGGACGCATAAATTCATCGTAGAGTACGCATTTTTAAAGTTTATTAAATAAAAAAATATATATGCACTAAGTGTTAAACTATAGAATATTTAAGAAAAAAAATCTACACAACGGATGTTTTCGGATCGTATATACGTACATACCATCTACCTTTGGTTTCAAGCGGCCGTTGTGTTTTAGAAAATAATATGCATGTATATGATTGTATATAACTAGACGAGTACCCGCGCCTAGCGACAGAAACCGATAATTAACGATATGCGAGATTGTTGTAAGTTTTTCGAGTAATGTTCAAAATAGAACGTGAAAATATCAAAATGTAATTACAAACGGATGTAACATGCGATAAGTTAACTCAAGCAAAAATTATTTAACATGTATCAAAGAACATATAAAAACATATAGTGAAACTGAAAATAAAACATTACATCAATTATAAATCTTTTACTACTTTTTATGCATACAACCCTATAGCAAAGATACTAGGGCTAATGGTCCGAAAATGCATCGAAGTTGTAACGTTTTCCTTTTGTAAGCTATGAACTTTTTTTTTTTGTGCAAACACTTTGCTAATCTTCCTATTGTAGCCATCATTAACAAAAAATGCTGACGTGACAAATCTTAATACAAAAAGTACCGTTTTATTCTTTTGCCAATGTTATATTTTGCCCATGCACTTTATTTTTTTTACTTTTCCACCCTTTTAAAATACTTTCCCTCTTCATTCTTAACCAAACCCACATAATCACAAAATCTAAGATAATGACATTTATACCCATCAGCATGTTCTTCTTAATCAATTCCAACAAATACCCATCTTATAAAATCGAATTTTAATCCAACCCATCTTATCTTTTTTGCATAAAAATCGTTTCTTAGATTATAAAATTGGTTTTTATTTGTGGGTTTTAATCCAACCCATCTTATCTTTTTTGATGTGATTTGTGTATATGGTTTGATTAAGATTGTTGGAATTATGGTTAATGCGTTGTGTAATGAAGGAAAATTGCAAGCTTTTGTTGATATGATAGATAGGATTTATGGGAAGAGGTGTTTGCCGAGACTGATTGTTAATACTTGTTTTGTTTTCGTGATGGTAGAGGAAGGGAGAGTTAAAGACAGGTTGGTTTTGTTGAAAAGGATGATGGTGAAGAATATGATTAGTGATAGTGTTTCGTTTTCTTTGTTTGGTTCAGGGCATAGGTATACAGCAAAATGGGAGTTAGTAACTAACGTGTCTCTCTTTTTGATCAATTGCTTCCCAGCGCCTCATCTTTTTATGTTGGTGGGAAAAATTTGTTTAAATTAAACGACAAAGTGTAGAATTTTTCATTTCGGTTATCCCCTCTAAATGTTCTGAACTTCACCCACTACGGCATCCCTCTATCTTTCTTTGAATTCACCACATATGATGTACTTGGGATTGGGATAAGGTTCTCAACACCAGACTTTATTACTTCGTCCGATTCCATTGCCGGAATGGTGTCAAGATGCTCGTCCCCCGTACTTAGAGAGTTAACGGGCTCCTTGGTTGGTAAGACGGGTGTGAGTGCAATGGTATAGTCATCGTCATTATCATAGCAAATGGGAATCTTCCAATATCGATCTTTGGCCGCTTGCTCTTCCGCCATTCGCTTTTCTTTTTCCTTCTTTTGTATAGCTTGACCAACCAAATCACATAAGGTTGTCATTTGTTCCTTAAGCTTATTACTAGAATTGAGAAGCCCATTTTGGCAATTGAGATACTCATTTTGGGAATTAAGAAGCTCATTTTGGGAATCGAAGATTGGATGATTGACGGTATATTGCGGGGGTTGAAATTGGTCAAAACCAAAAGAATTATAATCATAGCAAGAATTTTGCTCATGATAATAATCTTCATTCATTGGTTGACATTGGTAAGTTTCATGAGGTCCCCCGTAATTTTCACAACAAGGATATTGTTGTGGAAAACTTAGTGAAGTTTGTGGAAAATAATCAAAGTTTTGATTGAAACACGGGTCCTGATTGTAGACAGACGGGACTTGAGGTGGACAATCGTAACCGTAATGAGAATCGTTCCCACATAACTCACAAGAGTATGGCATTTTGGTATGTGCTTAATTACACATACCACCTTCCATTAAAATCGAACTTAAATGAATAAAAACATACCAAAAATACATTGTATTTGTATGTTTGCATTTGTATTGTGCAGGAACGGATATTCAAGAAAAGGACAAAAAGAAAGCCAAAGACAAACAAATCCAAGCACGAAGTGGAAAAGGCAAAGTCCAAAAGTCATCAAATGAATGAAAATACAACTTGAGGGGCCTAAAACTCCAGTCTAAGTTTGTATTACAAAGTTATAAGAAGGAGGGATCAAGTTGCAAACCGGGTAAGATTACATTTAAGTTATACAACTTGAGGGGACCAAACTGCCAACTTACCCTAAAGCCTTCTTTTCCCCGCCCCAAAAACCCAGTTACAACTGGTGATGTCCTCCCATACTTCTTCCCTGCAAAAAACCACTCGACACCCTAGCCAAAAATCATTTCATCCACCCTACTATTTCCCCCCAGCTGTATAAAGTCCATGTTGGCAATCCCTCACCTTTCCCAAGTATCTTCAATGGCTGAGATTGTCTCCAAAGAAGCACAAAAGAAATCAAAGGCTGGGATTTGCTTTAAGACTTACCTCACACAACAAGCACACTTGCTTTTGCTCTCTCCAAAGAAGCACAAGCTGCAAGTCCAAGAGATAAAGACTTCGGCTATAAATAGAGCCTTTTGTAAGCCTTTGAGGCAACTAGTGAATTTTTAGAATATCTTAAGTTTAATTTTCATTTTTTAAAGATTTTTACAGCTTTTACTTTCAGCTTTGTAACACTTTCAAGTTTTAAATGCAATTTGAGGTTTAAGTCAATTTACAATACCAGTGTTAAGTTTCTTAATTGTATTGTTTTGTGTTCAAAAAGCTCTCAACACAGCTTACTTATGTCTTAAACCTCAAATACTAAGAATTTAAGTAAAGTCACTAAAATTCCACACTCAAATTACAACCACATGCTTATTTTATTGGATGATAAGCCAGTTCTGGATGGGCTTATGGACTCTCACTAGCTTGTTTTATACAAGCTAGAGCTTGTAGACTCTTATTAAACCCTGTTTTGAGCGAGGGTTCTGTAAGTCTCTCTTTTTCTTACTTTTCTTATTTACTATAGAACTGCTTAAAAGTGCTTCTTTGTTCTTATTTATGCTTTATTCATAATGTTTAGTGCATATCTTGATTAGTGGTTTAGTTTAAAAAGTAGTTTGTACACTATATCTGTTAGTACTAGTTAGTTTAATTTGATAAAACTGTTAGTTTTGAGTAATACTGCAGACTAATCACTTTATTTAAAGTGCTTATTCTCGATTGGAATCTTCTTATAAGTATCTTACTTTGTTGTTTGATAATCTGTTTTAAATTAATTTAAAAAGAAAAATGATTTTTAAGGGGTGTTTTGAACAAGCAGTACTAACTCCAAGTTAGTACTGCTGGTTCATTTTCTTGAATTTCAGAGGTAGCAGTACTAACTCAACACTAGCAGTACTAACTTCAAGTTAGTACCGTTAGTTATAACTGTTAGTACTGTTGGTTCATTTTAGCTTATCAGCTTATTATTTCTGCTTATTTAAGATTTACTTAGCTTTTTAGAATAGGTTAAACCATTTTCTTTTACTGTTTTTAGGAGTAAGCTTATTTAAGCTTATTTTCCTTTTCAAAGTATTTCCAATAGTAAATCAGTTTGTAGCTTTTTAGCTTATTTGCCATTCTAGTTTATTCTAGTTGCTTATTCTTATGTCTAAGTGCTTATTAGGGTTAGTTAAATATCGGTTTTAGCTTATTCGCTTGTTTCTTGTTTCATTGTGTTCTGTTAAAGCTAGCAGTACTAACTTATAACTACCAGTACTAACTCCAAGTTAGTACTGTTAGTTAATACTGGTAGTACTGCTGAGTTTTTCTTGCTTAATTTAGTTTAATTACTCTTTGAATTTGCTTATTTAGAGTTAGTCTAGCTTATTTTGTTTTGTCTTAAGTTTATCTGAGCTTATTTGAGTCTTAGTGTAAAAGTTTTAGGTGTTTTCACCTTTCCCAGCTTCTATGATTGTTCTAGCTTCTTTTCCTTGTTTATCTTTGTGTGCATTTGCTCATTAAGTTTAGTTCCCAATCACATCCTTGTCATTTTTCAAACACCTATCATCAATCGTCTTTTGATTTTCCATCTCTAGCCTCGTTGGGACATAACGACCCGGAGACACCCTATACTGCTTCCGGTTTCATTGGTCTCGCGGATTCTATCCCTGTTGTGTATTCGTATTATTGTACATATAAAGGGTGAGTTCACGCGAGTCCAACTATATTAACCATGATTAATCCAATTAGAACGTTGGTTTGTTTATTAAGTGCAATGAATACTTATCTCGAGGCGGCATATCATTCTTAAGACTTAGGCGTTACTTCTTCCTAAGACCTAGACACGTAGAATTCTGTCACAATTAAACGCATCCGCATAAAGCATCCTATTTGGCTGATTATAATCTATCTTAGGGATTAAAGCAATGGTGATCTTGTTAAACCCTAGCTCATAGAGACTTTACCAACTTACTGCTTAATGCAAATTTATATACTAGTAGTCTACTGGTCAAGTCTTTACCAACTAATTAAGAACGTACTCATTGATCCCAAGGGTCACCTGCCAGTCCAACTAAGCTTACTAATCTAAAGGCGAAGATAGGTCATTATTTGTGATCCTATTGGTCTAGATATATAAATCACTATATGAAGAGCCATCCCGGCATCTAGCTACATGGTCGGTATCACTAGATCCAGTTGAAAAAATTGGAATAGTCGCAACAAAGCACGAAACAATTAAAATTAGGAAAAAACATAAACAAGCAATCAACGATAAATTAAGCATTCGAGATAAACAAAACTAAACAATCAAATCTTCATAATAATGGCTAATACCCAAGGGTATTAGCCCTCAAACATCATAATCAATCAAGAGTAATAATTTAACCAAGATAAACTAACCGAGTTAAATGAATGATACCAAAAATCGAACGATACAAGAGTATATGAAGATTACAAAGTATTCCTATGGAATTAAAGCTTTCTTGACCTCTATACTCATCTAGTCTCTGAAAATTGACTTTGTGGGTTAAGGAATCGAAAATAAGATCCATGCACACTGAAAACCCGTTTTTAGGATTTCATTATAGGGTATGAATTTGGTCGATACGTTCATATCGAGTTATATGATACATGTATCGGGGATTTCTTGGAGTAGAGGACCACGTTTATATCATCCATAATATTTATTACTTTAAATGAGTACGACGTATGATTGTCTCCCCTGGAGTACGGCGTAATTGAATCTTGAGTCATCGTGGTTTCTTGTGAAGTGTCAGGCGCAGATACGCCGTATCCTATCCTTGATGATACGCGTATAGGATTCAGAGTCAGATTCTTCAAATGTATTCGTTATGTGACACCTAGGAAAATCCCATATTGGCTGTGGCCTGGAGAGATACTGGGTTCATAAGATAACATTCGCCTTACAAAGACACAACGCGTTTTGTGGTCTACTGCGAGTGGAGTTCTTCGGAACTGGCAGTTAAGCGTGCTCATGTGAAAGTAGTACTGGCTTGGGTGACCTGCCGGGAAGTCTTCACATGAGGGCCACAAAGCAAAGCCGTGAGCCTGCGGGCAAAGCGGACAATATTGTGGTCTGAGTAGGCGGGGTGTTACAAGTGGTATCAGAGCCACTCCTGAGCCGTTCGGGATGGTGGGGCAAACCTCATCGAGGACGATGAGTCCCTAAGGGGGTGATTGTGACACCCTAGGCAAATCCCACATCGGCTGTGGCCTGAAGAGATACTGGGTTCATAAGATAACATTCGCCTTACAATGACACAACGCGTTTTGTGGTCTACTGCTAGTGGGGTTCTTCGGAACTGGCAGTTAAGCGTGCTTATGTGAAAGTAGTACTGGCTTGGGTGACCTGTCGGGAAGTCTTCACATGAGGGCCACAAAGCAAAGCCGTGAGCCTGCGGGTAAAGCGGACAATATTGTGGTCTGAGTAGGCGGGGTGTTACAGTTTAAGCTCCAGAATGCGTGCCTTTTTGCTAATCTTCACCAAGTACTCCATAATTACTGCAATTCTCAAATACAAACGATTAAGTAACAATTTTTGCAATAATCATACAAAATGGGTTATTTACTTGGGATAAGTGATGCTATAAAAGTGACGTTATTGATGTCATCACCGACAACTATCACAACCGTTTAGAACCTTTCGACAAGGTAAGGCTGGCTAAGTTATAATATTTTTGTATTTATTTATTTAGTAAAGTTAAGAAAGGAAAAAGATTGGGCTACTGCGTTAAAACTAGGGGTATCTAGCACTAAAGATGAGTGCTATAAAAGGGTTTTATGTGGGTGGTTAGCTAATCAGTGTAATTAGCTAAATGATATGTTAAATGGATAGGCTAATTTGGTTTAAATCCTAAGTTGCCTCTTTATCACTTAAAATACCTATATCACACGAACGTGATCTCACTGCGGTCTCGTAATGATTGTCAAGCACAAGTTCTAAAATCAATAAATCACCAGCACACTCATAAACAAAGAAATCAAGCATAAAAGATGTACGCTAATAATAATAGGCTTGAAATTCTCACATATTTACTGGAATGGTTACAAATGCGCAAGTAATGTCATCGATCCCGAGTCGGATCTGCTCTATCAGTCGGGACACATCTCTGGTTTCAAAAACTTTATTTATTTACTACGTTTTATTCTAATATATTAACATAAGTGACAAAAAATAAATATTTAGATTATCGAGGGCAAAAGTTTAAACTTTTAATAATGAGTCTAATTATTCCAATTATTTTCCCCCACACTTAAGTTGAGCAATATGCGTAATTAGAAAAAAACTTAAAAGTGGCATAATGGGAAAAATAAATATAAGAGAAACGATAATTCTCGGGGATCATAAGTGCTCGGTTGAATTCTGAAAGATAGGGCGGCCAAACGAGCGTCAGCGAAATGCATATGAATTTCACCATATAAAAAATAACGATCCAAATATATACACCTAGTGTAAAACTTCATCCGACCACCAGCCCACCTGTTTATTAAATCTACAAAACAAACAAAACTACAAGAAAGCGTAAAATTCTAAAGCGCACTTTCATAGGCAACACGGTTGCATTTGACGTATGCAACAAGCCTTTAAACCCCTCGGTTTTCCGAGTGGATGAGTTATAGTCTCGTGAGGGTTTCCAGCGAACACACCCACAGAGTTTGTTAAATTTCTTATTTTGAATAGAGTAGTCCAGGGTACTGCTTCACATCGAAATGAACTGCTATGTTTTTTCGTTTATCTATTTTTCTTTATTCATTTTTTATTTTTTATTTATACACAATTTACTAAAACAGGCACACACAAAACACGACGAAATGAAAAATAATATAAGAAGAAAAATATAATTACTAGTATTCAAACATTCATAAACACATACGAAAGCAAAAATAAAGGCGAAAAGAAAATATTTTTAGATTTTAATTTTACGACATATATTAATCGAGCATGTACTTATTATTTAAGGTACGAAAATATATAATACACAAGACACTCAAACAAACACATTGGTAAAAAAAATTGATATTTTATGGAGTGATGAAGAAAGTACGTCGTGCTTGAGGGTAAGTGCGGCGCACTTCGAGCAAAATTCTATTTTCTGGTTTATATTTTATTACTGAATCTAAAATAACCAAACACACCAATTCAAGCACATGTATCTCTCTTCCCCACCACTGTCACCATGGCACGCTGCCTTCGCCATTGTTGTTCTACCACCAAAACGGTCACACCTTTTTTCTCTCATTAAACCTACGTTACTCCTCCACCACCACAAACACACCTCTCTCATCTCTAATTAAAATACTATCCCGCCGTTGCTAACACCATCGCATCACTTTTCTGCCTCCAAGTCCCTACCACTTTCAAACTGCAGCACCAACGATGTCGGATCTGGGACATCAGATTCGTTCTTATACAAGGGTAGTTTATAAGATGATTTTTATGATTTCTTAGCATTTAATGATTAAATCTCTTCAAGGATAATCTCCATAGAAACAACAATAATCTCCATTGAAACAATATTCAACAATAAACATGATCTCAAACAATACTTTGAATACAAATAGATTACCCATCATACTCGACTCTTGGAGCAGATTCGTGGTGTTGGATAGTCACTAGGTGTTCAATGGCGTCACCTACCAAAAAACAGACCACCGTTGCCAACCTTTAAAGGCATCATCGCCCACCATCTTAAACCGCCACCCACCCCTAAATCCACCATTGTTTTATGGATTAAAAAAGAGATACGGAGTTTATTGTTGATCTCTAAATAAGATTATAGTGTTTAACAAATTGAATATAATCATTAAAGTTAAAAGAGCATGGGTTTTTATTTATTATTTATATTAAAAATAATGGGATGATAGTGATGGCATGATGGGTACAGTGAAGGAAAACAAAGAATAAGATAAACACTTAAGATGGTGATGGAATAATTTGTGTACAAGTTTGACTATATCAGATGGTAGTTTGAGAAGTAAAAGACAATATTAAAAAAAATTGAAAATAAATAAAACAAACGTGTTAAGAGAAAAAGATAGAATCCCCTCCGCGTGTCCAAGCACGTAGGGGTGAGAATAACATAGAATGATAACTCGAATTTGGTTATAAGGATGGACGATGTTACATTAGTGTTGTTGTCGTTGTGTGGTGAATATTTTTATGACTCAGTTTTAAATTTAAATTTTGCCGACCTAAAAAAAAATAACACGTTAACGAGAAGTTACTCGGTTGGGTGTAATTTGTGTAAGTAGTGGTGTCGAACACTTGAAGCGTAGGTTAATCTCTTAATTTATTTTATATCTTGGTTATCTAATCAAGTTAATACTAATCTATTCAAACCATGCTAATCTATTTAGTTCTAATCCTAATTCCTAACAAGTAAAAAGGCGTTTCAGCCTGAGAGACTGTTATGTGGTTATGTATGGATGACAACAATCAATTCAGAAAAAAGGACCCTTTAACCCACGCAAGCAAATTAACAGAAGATAAAAGAGCGTTCAGAGCCTTATGAAAGAAAATTGTATTATCCATCAGTAAATCCGTATTTAGAACGTTGGTTTGTTTATTCAGTGCAATGATTACTTATTTCGAAAAAGGCATATCATTCTTAAACTTAGGCGGGACTTCATCCTAAGACCTAGACACATTAATTCTGTCACAATTAAAGCATCCGCATAAAGCATCCTTATTACCTGATTATAATCTATCTTAGGGATTAAAGCAATGGTGATCTTGTTAAACCCTAGCTCATAAAGACTTTACCCACTTACTGCTTAATGGCAATTTATACACTAGTAGTCCACTTGTCCAACTATCCAATGGAATTAGAACATTATTTGTTGAATTATCTAGATTCACCTACTAGTCAACATGTTCAATAAACCAAAGGCAGTTTCGTTAACTAGTTAAGCCAGAAGCGTATCCTTAGCACGATTTTTAAAAGGACTATTACTGTGATCTTATGATTCAGATGTATAAATCACTATTCGGATAGCTATCCCAACCCAAAAACAAATCTAGATTACTTGGTCCGTATCACTAGATCCAGTTGAATGATAGGTCGCATACAAAAGCACGTAAACAAGTATAAATTGATAAACATAAACAAGCATACAACGATAAATTAAGCAATCGAGATATAAACAAAACCAAACATTCAGATCTTCATAATAATGGCTAATACCTGAAGGTATTAGCCTTCAAACATCATAATTAATACAAGAGTAATTGTTTTAGCCAAGGTAAACTAACCGAGTTAACGAATGATACCAAAAACTGAACATACAAAAGTATCAGAAATTACACCGTTGTCTTCTATTGGATTGGTAATCGTTGGCAAACCTCTTCAGCTCTTTTTCTGCCTCTGAAAATCGACTTTGTGTTTAGTATCGAGAATAATTATTTAGCACACTAAAACTCATCTTTGAGTTTTCTATTAATACTCGTCTGGAAGTCGGTTCGATACCACGAAACACCAAGGGATTGGATACGTCGTTTGGGGGGGGTTTTGTTCTTGAGAGAGGACCACGCTTATATCATTCCAGAAATCCTCACATACTATATATCCAATACGGTGTATTGATCTTCTTTGGATACGGCGTATTGAGCTTGTTTCCTTCGTGGTCTTTGGTGAGTGCAGGCACGGATACGCCGTATCTTTCTTGATGGATACGGCGCATTGGTAGTCAGAATAGTAATCTTCAAATCATCTTCATTTAAGCTCCAGAATGCGCGCCTTTTGCTAATATTCACCAAGTACTCCGTAATTACTGCAATTTCTCAAATATAAACATTATGTACAATCTTTCAATAAAATACAAAATGGGTTAATAACATGGGATAAATGATGCTATAAAATAGATGTTATTTGATGTCATCAAATATCCCCCCACTTGAATCTTACTTGTCCTCAAGTAGCCTTTAGAAGTTTATAAAAATGTATCCCTAAGGATATTTTCCGCTAAAGCATTTATTTGATCTATTACGAGTACACAACCAAACACCTCACGAAATAGGAAGATGAAAACACACAAATCACTCAACTAATCTATGTGGTAACATGTAACTAATTCGATCAATTGCTCGATCGTGACGAGTATTCTATCATAAGCTTGGCAAGGATACACATCTTTACCGCTAAAGCTAAGGAGTAACAAGTTTATAAAGGTAAATATGGGTTTATATGAGAAGGCTTAGGGTTGATTACTCTAACTAATCTTTATCGATACCAATATTCCAGGAGGGCGACAAAGACCACACATACACACCCGTAACGACGGGATAGACACATGTGACTGCTCACTCCCACCTCGAATAAGCTAAAGAGTAGGAATAGTAGAGTAATATAGGGTATGGATCTTCTAACTTTCACCAATAGTAATAAACCAACAAGGCAGCTGAGACATGCATACATGGCCGTAATGACGGAATAGACATGCACGCTCGATCACATCCTCATTCGCGTAAAACCCATGGTTAATGATTAGGAAAGGGAATTAAATTGTTGTTAAATAAAAATTATGAAACAAATAGATTAAGTCTAAAATACAAGTTGCTAGACACTTTTTCTTGACCGTTACCATGATAAAGACACAACTATTTACAACGTCTTGATCATAGATCAAAAACAACAACCTAAGTTGGCGTTCCCATAACGGTCAACTTCCCAAACATCCCATACTTTACATACTATACAAGGCAAGTGGCGATATCTTCCACTTTATACAATACTCTACATCGTCGATTTGTATCAACGAATAATCGATCCTTCGTGTAATTCCTTCGGTAGTTGCGAAATGATTATCTTCAAACTTTCCTTCTCTTTTTTTGTTGCGATTTTTCTAATTTTTTTGATTTTTTTGCTAACACTATACTACGAAACTCGGTGTAGTTTCACCATCTTCACGATCATAATAATTCCGGATAATTCCTTCGATAATTCTTCGTTCTTCGGACGTACCATTAATTGCGATGGTAGTAAAAATACATGAGTTTTGACTATAATATACATTCCTATTTGCGATTCAAATTTCTGCTCAACATACAAAATGACACAAGACTCGGGAAATACAAACTTTACACTTTAAGCAACTAGCAACTGTAAAATAAACTTAATCTAACAGGGTAGGCTAATGTGTAAAGGTGTAACGAAACAAATAATTGGTGTAGTTCCTAAAGGATTGGCTCTACGGGTTGTTCTAGGGGTATCTTACTCTTAATGTGAGAGTAAACAAACGGTTTATATGGGGATTAACTAACCGGTGTAGTTAGTTAATAAGCAACATGTAAAGACGATTTGGTTGTAATCCTAAGATTTACCAATTTAAACAAGTTACTCCATCTAAATCCATAGTACTTATCATTGTGGTCTCGAATAGATATACCAAGCCAAGTTCTAAAGTCTACAACATCATCGGCACACTCATATTTTGTGGAATTTGGGTAAACATTTGGAAACGGATAAGGTTAAATCCTCATAATATCTAACAAGGGTTATTGTGTTGGCGGGTTATGTAACAAGTAATTTTTATAAAAGTTATTGCTTGATTTTATTAAATTTTGAAGCATAATTAAGCAATTTTAGAGTGTGAAAAATAGGACAAGTATACATTCTAATTCCATATCTCCCCCCCCCCTACTTGAATTACAAAACCTCCTCGTTGTAAGATAAATACATTAAATTACTGAATGAAAAGAATAGAATGTGAAACTCACCCTGATATATTTTCTTGGTAGATTTCTCCAATTGAGGTTATCACAAGATTGTTGAACAGCCGCCTTTAAGTTTACAAGACTCTAACACATATTAAGATCTCCATATTGAGTAAGTTTCCATCAATATACGTCGATATTTCTTTCACGAGGCTTGTATAAAACATAGGAAAAACATGTGCAATACCTTAACTGGTACCATACGTTAATTTAACTAAACTAAAGAAATGAAAAGGATAACTAAATACGGGTCGTTTTGTCAATAGGTCGTATCATGAATACGCCGTATTGCCAGAACTGACAATAATGTTTTTAAAGTGCATAAAAAAAGTAAAAACTGATAACGTCCAGACAATCAATACGTTGTATTGACGTATGGGAAGACAGACTCGATAAAAATAAATAACAATCCGGGTTATCTCCCGGGAAGCACTTTTGTTTACAGCGAAGTCTTTAAGTTAGACTTTTCTTCAGCTTCTCCTCTCATTCCATCTCATGCACGCTAATGTGCCCGTGTGTGAACCATTCTTTCGTCTTTGCATCTCGAATGTAATCGGGTCCTAAGTTCAATACTCCTTTGTAGAACCCCTTTAACTTTTGGTATGCATGCGAGATTCCATTAATCTTATCTTTCTCGCTTACCTTCAGTAATGGTGGGATTTTGTTGCATTGCTCATTAGTATGGTGTTTAAACATCGAATGTGATCACACCATTTGGTAAGTTACTTCATCATCACCATTGAAAGTTAATTATCCCTTTGAGCAGTGTTTGTTTTAATCCCAACCTTCTCTCAAAAACGGTTTCGCCAAAAGAACATCGCCATTCCTTCATCACGTATAACATCCATATTTTATAGAGCAGCAAAAGTTCAGTCACAACAGAAAAAGGTACCAACAAAAAATGGCACCCTGTCTTAAAGCTCCTACAACATAATTCCCTTTGTACACCATCTTATACTTTCCATTATAGAATTATAGAAACTTTTTTGGATATCACATTGACATACAATCAAGGGAAAAAGTAGCGTGCGTGAAATCAAAACCTATCACAGGCAAGAAAACTTTAAGTGTGATCACAATCTATTGTATCTTCTGATCATAGTCACAATAAACTAGGGTAATCATCAATTTCAGCATCAAGGTTCATCATCCCTAGTTCAAATTCTTCAATTATATATATATAAAGATATATATAAATATATATATAAATATATATGATATATATATTATATATATATATATATATATCTAAAGTATATATATATATATAATAATAATAAATAATAATAATTGCTTAATACAATATATTATAAAATATAACCAAAATACCAGATAATGAGAGAGAGAGCAATCAGTTCGTAAGGCTTTTTACAAAGATTACTTTTGACCTAAGTAAAATAATAAAAAAAACTTTCCCGGTCGTTTCCCGACGAGGCGTGAATTGAAAATCGAGGTTAAGTTCGTGATCGCGTGATTGGATGATTCAATGATTTTTTGATTTGGATTCTAATTCTATAAATAACATGCAAAAACAAGTAAAAGCAAGCCTAAAACGAAAGCAATTAAAGATTTAAACTAAAAACGATAACGGGATCCTAAAACCCGTGGCTTAAAAACCTAAATTCTAGAAAGAAAAAAAAAAAAAAAAAAATTTAACCCTACAAATTCAAATTTAATTTTAAATGCCTAAATATTAAAAATATTTAAGAAAAAAGAATTAGTATTTTTTTTGACTTTATTTATTTATTAATGACATTAAAAATATTTTAATCCTAAATAAATATTAAAAATATTAAACGAATAATGAAAATCTGAAAAATCACGAAAAGTACATTTGATAGTAAGCTAATCCTAGAAATAAAATAAATTAGCTAACCACTTAACTCAATAAGACTGGACATAAGCCTAAAAAGGGCTTATAGCCTAAACTGCCAAAAAAGGTTAAGTATAAAATATTACAAACTCTAAACAAAAAAGACCCAAGGGCGAGTGGTAGTGTGGTGTGGTGTTAAAATGTTTGGGAGTTAAGGTTGAGGTCCCGGGTTCGAAATTGGGGCCTCCTTATACTCCTAAATGTTTTTATTTTTAAAAAAAATTCTTTTTGCAAAAGCTTATAATAAGCTAAATTACCAACTTTAACAAAAGCACTTTTTATAAAAACCACAAATAAGTTGAAACAAAACTCAGAATGGCCTAAAAGCTTAACAGCTTTTTGAGCCAAAACCAAGCTAAGCCACAAACTCAATTAAGCTAGCCAAAAGCTCAATAAGCTATCAAAAGCCTACAACTAAGTCTAATAAGCACCTAAGACTATAAAGAAACAAATAAAATAAGCTAGAAATAAGTTAACTTAAGCGACAGTTTACACTTTTAAGACTTAGAATTTTTTTATACTAACTTATATTTCTCAATAAGCTCATAAAAGCTACACCAATGTTTAAATAAGCTGCTAAGACTTAAAACCAACTTAATAAGCCAATCTAATACAAAAATAAGCAATCATAATAAGTCATAAGCTCAGAAAAGCAAATAAGTTTTTTGTCCAAAACTGTTAACCAAACAGCCTAAGGGGGTATTTTTAAGCTAATAATTAAGCTAGTATACTAATAAGCTAAGTCAAAACCTAAAAACATATAAAGTTAAATACTACAAGCTATAAGAAAAAGCCAAAATTAAGTATTTTGAAAAACTAATAAGCTAGAAAAAGGCTTATGAAAGTGGTTGTTTAACTTAGTATATGCTGAGTTTTTTTTTCAAGTTTTTGTAAAAACTAAAGGGCTTTTGCAACCCTATTTTAAGCTAGGAAAATGAAAGCTAAATTCCAAAATATGCTCAAACAGATTGAGCTTATACTACAATAAGCTTATGCAATAAAAATCAAACCCTAAAACAAACTTAATCTACCCTAAAATTTCTATTGAAAATTAGACTTTTAACTTATGAAATTCAAACCTAATAAACTTAAGACAGATTTTGACTAAAAATTCAATTGACAAATTCACTCTTAAACTAAACCTATTCTATTGCATTATGGACCAAAACAAGCATGAAAATGATACCTACAAGCACTTATCAAAATCAAAACAAATAAGCTAGATTAAAAAGGAAAAAATTGGCCACAGGATTCAAACCATGGTTACAATAAACCTTAAACTAGATTTTTAGACTTTGAAAACTTATCTAAGCTGACTCATAGGCTTAATTTAAGCTTTTTAAATTTGACTTAAAGGTCAAAAGACACTCAAGCATTAAAAAAAAAAAAGTATTAACTCATGTTAATACTGCTAGTGCCAAACACCCCTTAAGAAAATGAAAAACCATATTAAGCTTATAACAGTTTGATAAAAGCTACAAAAAGCTAAAACAGATTGAACACGGTATTAACCAAGGACAAATAAGCACATTTCAACCAATAGTAAGCACTTGATAATAAGTAAACCAAATAAGCAATTTTTAAGCTAAAAATGCAATCTTAATAAAAAACATGAACAAATGAAATCTAAACTATAAGCAAGCATGAATAAGTAATAAGTAATACTAATAAGCAAAAATAAGCGAAGATAAGCAGTGAATAAGCAGTAAATAAGCAATAAGCAGTTTTAAGCTAAAATAAGAAAAGTAAAAAGTATCTTGCCCTTTGCTCTAAACTAGGGCAAACAAGCTCTCAAGGAGCTGATCTACAAGCTCCAGCTTATCAAAGATAAGCTGGTAAAACTCATAAGCCCTTCCCTTTTTGGCTTATCTTCCATTTTAGCTTTTAAATGATTTTGAGTAAAAATGGCTTAAACGCTATAAGTTATGAAAAAACTTATAGTGCTTAAGTAAGTAAATAAGAGCTTATAAGAGTTTAAACAACATTTTCATATCATAAAATTGCATTAACTTAAAAACAGGATTTAACATAAAAACCTCAAACTTTCATTAAACTGTTAAAAAGAGTACAAGGCTTGAAAATAAATTACAATAAGCTGAAATAAAGGGCAAATCGCATAAAAAGGTACCCATCTTAGGCTCAATGTCAATTAAAGGTACTCATCTTTTTTTTCTCAATTTAAGGTATCGATCTTTTTTTTGGTTTGGGCAACGTTTGCAATTAAAACACGTTTTTTCGTTACCTTTTCAACGATCGTTATGTTTATTATTGCAAATCGTTATCCTTTATATGATTTTAGTTAAAAAAAAATATTTTCTTAGATTCTGTCTCTAAGGTTGCCTCCAAGAACGCCCCTCTATATCACATTCTCACGACTCGGGTTTCTAAAGAGATTTTATATTGTGAAAGGCGAGGCGGGAGTCGGACAAGCTTTTTATATATGTAGGGACCGAGAGTGACCGGTGAGAATCTCGCAACAGAGAAAATGTCGGCAATTTATAAAAGCTAAAATGGCAAAGTGCAGCCCTAAATTAAGCTATGAAAAAGACTTTTAAAAAACAAAATAAGCTCAAACAGATTGAGTTTGACACCTAATGAACTTATACTATTAATTTTAGATCCTAAAACAAACTTACTCTATCCTACAATGGCTATTGAAAATTGATTTTTTAAACTTAAAACTTGAACTAAAACTTTGACAGATTTAATGCCAAAACTAAAATGGCAAATGCACACTTATAACAACCATATTCTATTGTATTTTAAGCTAAAAACAAGCAAGAAAATGACACCCTAATGCCATAAATCAAGATCTAAGCTAATAAGCAATTATATAAATCTAAATTTCCACAGATTCAAACCATGTATACAGATTTGTAAACTTTAAAAACTTAAACAAACTAACTTTTAAACTTAATTTGAGCTATCAAAATAAACTAAAAGGTCAAGAACACTCAAGCAGTATTAACATGAGTTAATACTGCTTGTGCCAAACACCCCTTAAGAAATTTGAAAACCATTTTAAGCTATAACAGGATTGGAAAACTTATAAAAAACTTAAGACAGATTGAGCATAAGAAAAAATAAGGGCAAATAGGCAATTTTTAACCACTAATAAGCACTAGACAATAAGCAATACAATATAAGCAATTTTAAGCTACCAAGACAGTTTTACTCAAAACCTAAGTAAAAAACTTCTAATCAATAAGCAAGCATAAATAAGCAATGAACAACATAAATAAGCAATAATAAGCAGTAAATAAGCACTAAAATAAGCAAACAGTAAATAAGCAAAAAAAATGAAAAATGAAGACTTACAAATCCCTTTGCTTAAACAAGGGCTTAAATGGCTCTTAGAGCTTATCAACAAGCTCTAGCTTATCATAGATAAGCTAGTGTGGTCATAAAAGCCCTTCCAGGTTTGGCTTTTCTTCCAAAATAAGCTGAGGTATTTGAGGGTGAATTTTTGAGTGAAATAAGCTTAAGCACTTAATGTTTTCTATCCCTTTATGAAAACAGATTATATAAGAGCTTAAACAAGAGCTTATTAAACCATTTTCAAAGCTTATAACGCATTAAAACACTAAAAACAGATTTTTAACAATAAACTTGAAATTTTCATTAAACTTAAAAACTTTTACAATATTTGAAAAGAAAGTACAATAAACTGATAATAAGCTGAAAAATACAATAAAAAATGCTATTCTAAAAATTACTTAAAAGCTAGATGCCCTAAAACTAAAACTAGTCTTATATATATAGCCGAATAGAGAAGATTCTAGGTCTTGAGGGTGTGTTTCTTTTGTGAGAGGTATTGGGCGTGCTCTCCAAGCCTTCAATCTTGGCCATTGATTCTTCTTTGTGCTTCTTCAACCCTCATCATAACCCTTGATTCGTTTTGTCCAATAAGCTTCCATGGGATTGCCAAGGTGGAGTTGTCCTCTTCTGGGGTGGAGTTTTAGTTGGGTTTTGTGCTTTGTCTTGGTGCAGGGCAAGGAAAGGGACGGGTGAATAGTAATAGGTTTGTCGGGAAAAAGGTTTAGTTGATTTTGGGGGAAACGGGTGTTAAGGGTGTTGGGTAATGAGAGTAATGGTGTTAGTCAATATGGATTAACCATGTTAGTCCTTAAGGACTAACTGTGTAAAACCCTAGGGACTAGTGGTGTAATGGTTTTAACGGGGTTATGTGATTGGGCCTTAGTTAAATGGTTTGGGCCAGATTTGATTGAAAGGCATTTTGGGCTTGTTTATTTAATAAAAAGGGATTTGGACTTTTATATTAGCAAATGGGCTGATCCGGCCCATTAAGTGAGGTACGGGTTGGCCCATTTAAGATGCACACGTCTTTGACTTCGACTTTGACTTTGACTTTTTACGCTCTTTCTATTCTCGTGCTTGGTTTTGTCGGTTTTGGCTTCATTTTTGTCCTTTAGTGAATACCCGTTACCTGCACAGTATACAAAGCAAAACAAACATATATTCTGCATTTTATGTCCGTTTTTGGTCATTTAAGCTCGTTTTATTAGGTAAAAGGTATATGTAATTAAGCACATACCAAAATCCCCCATACTAAACTATTGCTGTGTCCTCATGCAATGCCATAAGTAAACACTTTAGAAAACTAAGAATCTCAATCCCCCTCGACTAATTACCTCGAAAAGTAGCTAAGTGTTCATCAAGGGGAATTAAAGAATCATTAGCTTTGAAAAGCCCCGTTTTGACCATTTTTTAAATATTTACACTTACTACTACACATATTTTTGTATTTTTCCTTTTCTCATTTTTTTATACTTTTCTTTTTAAGCAATTAACTAGAATGTATGGACTTTCGTTATTTTCATAACTTTAGGGTCATAGAACAAGAAACACTTCAATCCTAAAATGCGCAAAAAAAGATAAATTCATCGTCCCCGATTTTTCACTTGTCCCAAACCAAGCTTAAAAACGAAATCACCGTTAAATATAAGTTAAGATGCTAACACTACTCATACTTGTAACTTGTGAAACTTTTCGCTCCCAATGTAACATTACGTATATATTTATGATGAGTGTGCTAAATTCCGAATTTCAACCATGTATCACCTTATTTAAAGAAGAATGTAAAAATATCTATGCTTCACGTTTCCACCCAAAGGAATTATAATTTTGGAAGGCGAGAACATTCTATGTACGGTTTCTTCTCCGCACATCCCAGCCGATACCGGACTTAGTGACACCGACTTATGACACCCCCCCCCGAGACAAAGTGAAACTTGAACTCACACAGGACCTTCGGTTTCAAAAACTCTTAGGCTCCTTCCCTTAAAAACAATTTATTAGAAAAACACAACAACTTAAAATGACAGAGTATTATTCAAAAGCATCATTTACATTTATAAGAAAAACGAGATTTTCCCTAATTTAATATATCACCTAAATACACCATAATATAATTATTCAATTCACTTAAAAACGAAAGGAAATTACCTCCACGACCTTTTTTTAAGGCTGCAACATCGTTTGTGAGCCGGCAAGATGCAGCAAACTTTTATCAGTTCTCGAGGATTATTACTATGTCCTTCTTTAGAAGACCTACAACCATCGGAATTGTGAGGGCGCGAAGATGCAGTAAACTTTTATGATCCCAGCAGTTTTTTATATAATATTAATACCGTCATTTTTTTACACTTTATATTACTACGATATAGAGAATTTTTTTTTTAGAAAATTTAAGTATAAATTTGAACTAAGACCAAAATAAATTATTGTTATCGACTATACTTCAAAAAAATCGTTATATAAGTTTAATTTTCGAAAAGAAGCACTATTATTAGTCAAGGTTTTAGGAGTTATATAGAAAAAGCCACAAACTACACTTATGACTCTTAAGAATTTCCAACTAATCTTTCTCTTAGCATCTAACTTATAATTAACTCTATCATTACTCATTTTTTTTATTTTTCGCAAAATGTTAAAATTTCTTTAATAAAAGATTCGCGAGATGCTTATTCAAGTTTTATCAGACGGTTAAGGGACTAAAAAGCTAAGGCTCGATCGAGTCAAAATTTATTCTTATTCTACCCAGCAGGAAAGTCAAACATTGTGACAAAACACTTATCTTATTTTTATAATTTTTTAAATTTTTTTCATTTTTTTGGTATTTTGGTGGCAAAAACGGGGTTACGTGAAGACAACGACTGCAGGCACAATGAAATTGATAGATCCCTCCATACTAGAACTAAATATTGTCCTTAATGTTTTAAGAAGGGTCTCTAAGTAAATCTAAAGCCGTTTATTAAGTATGCTCAAAGATAAACGTTAGTCGATAAGATTTAGGATATTGGATTCCCATAATCGTGCTAAGGATTGAAGCTCGAGTGAACGAAGGACAAAACCATAAGCACGAGAGGCTTCAAAATCTGGGGCAATCCTGGACATACAACACAAACCATAAAACACGAGAAAAGAAGAGGCGAACCTCTTCACGTCACACTTATTCATTACTATTATTATAAATATATTATGATAAGCATGGGCTGTCACCCATGCAGCGCTTGTTTATTAAAGAGTCACTAAGCTTGACTCGTCCCCGAATTTAGTTGTCCATGGGGAAAGTTTGGAGATCCGAGACAACCACGGGTGGTATGTCCCCTCCAAAGTAATGTTTGAGTCTATGACCATTCACCTTGAAGTTTAGCCCGTCGGTTTAAGATAACTCGACGGTACCATAAGGGAAAACTTGAGCAACGGTGAACGGTCTGGTCTAACGGGTTTTGAGCTTGCCCGAGAAGATCTTTAATTGAGAATTGAAGAGAAGAACTCGATCACCAACATTGAAAACGCGGTTCTTAATCTTGGAGTCACGAATCTTCTTTGTTTTCTCTTTGTAGATTAAATTGTTCTCGTAAGCTTGATCACGAAGTTCATTTAATTCATTCATTTAAACTTTTCGCTGATCACCCGCGGTCTTGAGGTCAAAATTGCAATGTTTCAAGGCCCAATAGGCCTTATGTTCAAGCTCGATAGGTAGATGACAAGCCTTTCCGTACACTAGCTTATAAGGAGTACACCCGATGGGTGTCTTGAATGCGGTACGGAAGGCCCACAAGGCGTCATCTAACTTATCGGACCATGAAGCACGATTTTCACCTACGGTCCTTTCCAAGATACGTTTCAAACCGCGATTGGAAACCTCAACTTGCCCACTTATTTGTGGGTGATACGCGGTGGAGAGACGGTGAGTAACTCTGTATTTAAGCATGACCTTTGCAAATTGGTCATTGCAAAAGTGGGTACCGCGATCACTAATGATAGCACGAGGGGTCCCAAATCGGGCGAAGAGAGATTTTAAAAATTTACAAACAACTCGGGCATCATTGGTGGGGGGCGCTTTTGCTTCAACCCATTTCGACAAGTAATCGACGGCCACGAGTATATACTTGTTCCCTCGCAAAGACGGGAACGGGCCCATGAAGTCGATGCCCCACACGTCAAAGATCTCGCATACTTGAATTGCATTTTAAGGCATTTCATCTTTTTGCGAGATTTTGCCTTGACGTTGACAAGCGTCACACTGTGTGACCAAGTCATGGGCATCTCGATAAATAGTAGGCCAATAAAATCCTGAGTCAAAAACTTTCTTGGCGGTGTAGTTGGAACTATAATGTCCCCCGGTGGGCCCATTATGGCAAGCTGTGAGGATATCAACAGCTTCTTATCCGTAAACACATCACCGGATCATTTGATCCGCACAAATCTTGAACAAATAAGGGTCGTCCCAAAAGTAGTGCTTAACATCCTTGAAAAACTTGTTCTTTTATTGGGACGACATCCCTTTAATCACAAAATTCCCCACATGGTAATTTGAAAAATCTGCAAACCATGGGGTACTATCATCACCACGAAAGGCAACCATACCAAGTGTCTCGAGAGGAAATGTTTCCATAATTTCCTTTTTCTCAAGATCACTTTGATGGGGATTTTCTAGTCTTGACAAGGGGTCGGCCGCGAGATTCTCCGCTCCTTTTTTATCACAAATAATGACATCAAATTCTTGGAGTAGGAGAATCTATCAGAGCAATCTCGGCTTAGCATCTTGCTTGGTAAGAAGATATTTGGGAGCCGAGTGGTCCGTATACACTATGGTCTTTGACAAGACTAAGTAAGGCCGAAATTTCTCGAAAGCATACACCACGGCTAATAATTCTTTCTCCGTCGTAGTGCGGTTTTTGTGAAGAGGTGCGTAAAGATACTTTTCCATCGGAACTGATCATCGCGTTTTCCCCACAGAACTCTGGACTCTCTCTCATGGGAGTTCCATCGAACTTTGATGATGGGAATACGACTTCGCCTTAGCTTCTTGATCTCACGCTCCAAGATTTCCACTGGTTCTTCAACAAAATGGAGTTTATCATCAATGTGGTATTTCCTTCTAACAACTGCTGCCAACGGCTCGTCAGATAATCCACTTCTTAGATTGGATACATGAAAGTGGCTATGAAACCCTGCTTAACTGTTGTGGTAGTTCGAGTCTATAAGCACGTTCCCAACTTGGCTAACACCCCATTGAAAGGTCCAATATACCTCGGGTTCAACTTTCCCCGTTTTCCAAAACGTACGACCCCTTTCCAAGGTGATACCTTTAACATAACTCGATCGCCAACCTGAAACTCTAAAGGCTTACGCCTCACATCGGCGTAACTCTTTTGGCGATCACGAGCAGCTTGCATTCTCTGCTTAATTTGGACAATCTTCTCGGTTGTTTCATGAACAAGTTCTGGACCGTGACCGAGCATCTCCGACCTCCATGCCCAACACACTGGTAGACCGAGCACTTCGGCCATAAAGAGCCTCGAATGGGCAGCTTAATACTAGCAGTGGTAGCTATTTGTTGGTACAGAATTCAATCAACGGTAAGTGTCCTTCCCAACCATTCCCAAAGTCTATCACACAAGCGCGTAACATATCTTCAAGGGTTTGGATGGTCCGTTCACTTTGTCCATCAGTCTCCGGATGGTATGCCGTACTCATATCCAACCGAGTACCCATAGCTTTCTGAAATGACCTCCAGAAATTGGACGTAAACCGAGGGTCACGATCACAAATGATCGAGACTGGTATCCCATGCCTTGTGACCACTTCTTTCAAATACAGTTTTGCTAACTTGTCCATAGGGTCAGTTTCCCTCATTGGTAAAAAGTGTGCAGACTTAGTGAGTCGGTCCTAGCAATTACCCAGAGGATGGTGATCGTTTCCACTTTGCGTTCTTATGGAGTTTGGTAACAAAGACTCATAGTAGAAATTTTCGTCCCATTTCCATTAGGGAATCGCTGGTTGTACCAGTAAGCCAGATGGTTTTTGGTGTTCGGCTTTGACTCTTAAACACGTCAAACACTTGCTAACATAGGTGGCAATGTCAGCTTTCATGTTAGGCCACCAGTATAGTTGCTTCATGTCCTGGTACATCTTATCGGAACCGGTGAACAGAATGAACTTTTACTTGGAAGAACCGTAGCCATAATTAGAGCCTTGGTCACCATAGCAAGGTAACCACTTCAGTTGTTTAGGGATCACAAATGTCCCGTCCGCGAACCGGTTCCAACTTCTCCTTTCGGGGCTTTTCTCTGTGTCCTTTCGAATTTGTCTAATCATCCATACCGCCTACGTCTTCAGACTTGAGGTTTTCTGGTTTTCTTGCCTCAATCTGAGCCTCCAAAATCCGCTTGGGAAGATCCAAACCGATAGTCATAACTAAGGCCCAAACCCGTAAAGCTTCACGTTCTTTCCTTTCCTGCACAACGCATCGGCCACTACATTTGCTTTTCCTGGGTGATAGCGATTTCGCAATCATAATCACTAAGTAGCTCCCACCCAACGGCGTTTATCTCATGTTTAACTCCTTCTGTTCAAGGAATGTGTTGTATAACTTTTTTTTGTGGTCAGTGAAACACTGTACATTTGTCCCCGTACAATAATGCCTCCAGATCTTTAGAGCGAACCAACTGCGCCTAACTCTAGATCATAGTAGGGTGTAATTTTTCCTCTCACGAATCTTTAGTTTTTCGGTGATGCATAACAATCACTTTTTCTCTTGCATTAGCACGGCGCCTAACCTTTTGATTGAAGCATCACAGTAAAGCGATAAGTCCCTTCATTTCCTTCGTGGTAACCTAGAATTGGCGCACTACACAATTTCATTTTACAACATGAAAAGCTGCTTTGCCCTTGTCACTCCATTCAAACTTTATCTTCTTAACTGAGTCAGCTTGGTCATTGGCTTGGCGATCTTCGAGAATCCTTCAATGAATCTTCGGTAGTAGCCTGCTAGGCCCAAATTGACGAATCCTCCGTTGCAAGACATTAGGAGATACCCAATCCTTACAGATTCAATCTGGCAGGAACCACCTGAATACCCTACTATTCGATCACGTGACCAAATAAACTGTAACCTTAGGGATCCAGAATTCGCATTTAGAGAATTTGGCGTACAACTGCTCCTTCTTAAGCAACTCCAAGATTAACCTTTGAGATGCCCTGCAGCTCTTGCTAGTTCTTTCGAGTATATCAGTATATCGTCGATAAAGACAATCACAAATTTATCCAGGTATGGTTTGCACACCCGATTCATGAGATCCATAAATACAGCAGGTGCATTAGTCAAACCAAACGGCATAACTTGAAACTTATAATGTCCGTATCGAGTTCTGAATGTGGTCTTCGGAATATCTTCTTCACGAACTCTTAGTTGATGATATCCCGACCTCAAGTCGATCTTTAGTAAATACTCCGACACCTTGTAGTTATCGAGACAAATCATCATCCCTAGGAAGCGATAACGGTTTTTTACCGTCAGCTTGTTTAATTCCCGGTAATCAATGCACATCCGAAATGATCCATCCTTCTTCTTGACAAACAAGACCGGAGCTCCCCAAGGTGAGGAACTGGGTCTTATGAAGCCTTTGTCGGAAAGTTCTTTTAATTGGTCCGACAATTCTTTCATTTCGGACGGAGTCAGTCGATAGGGTGCCCGTGCTACCGGCGCAGCACTATGTATCAAATCAATCTGAAATTCCGCTTGGCGGATTGTGGAATACCCCAAGATCCTCGTGAATACCTCAGGAAAGTCTTGAACTATTGGCACTTCTTCAAGTCGCTTCTCCTTCAACTCGTCTTCCGCCTTTTTCATAGTAACTTGTGCTAGAAAGATAGGACATCCCTCCAGCAAATACTTTTGTGTTTTAGTACACGAGATATGTTTAATCTGACTCGTGGGCCGTTGTGCTTCCAGTCACCACAGAAAAAATTAAAGTCTTGCTCCAAAGAACACGAACAAGTTTCTCATTCACATACGATCACGGCATGATATTTAGCTAACCATCCCATGCGATAATGAACGTCAAAACTACCCATCTACGGGCATCAAGTCGATATTAAATGGATGATTTAGAAAGTTTAGAGTGCATCCCCGTATAAGTGTATTAACCCAAATTATTCTACCGTCAGCTAACTCAACATCATAACCATGGTCTAACATAGTTGGGATAATATAAATCAAGGAACTAAATGCAGTAGCTATGGAATGAAACTTCTATCGCACCCAGTGTCAAATACTATTGAAGGCATAAAGCGGTTATTTAGGAGGAACGTACCCGTGACAACCCCATTCGATGTTTGGGTTTGTTCCAGCAAGCCCGACACATAAGCTCTTGCCACAAGGCATTGCCATTTCAGCCCGATTCCCTTGATATCCATTCTTAGTTTTTGGGCAGTCACATCCTGTAGTGACATGCACTCCACACTCAAAGCCAGTGACAACTCGTAGGATATTGTCCCTTGTTCCTCTAGTTGTTGTTGTTGTTGTTGTTGTTTGCGGTAGGTCGAACTCTACAGTCTCGGGCCGAGTGACCAACCTTTTTGCAGTTAGTGCACTTTTGAGTACATGGCCCATCATGGTGGAGATTACACTTGGTACATAGAGGTTTGTTCCTCCATAAGCTTGTCTTATCTCCAGGCCCAGCATGTAAGCCCGTGCACATTGTTTCTTTTGAACGTTGCTGTGGTTCTAGGGTGTTCCTTGAAGTCACTTCATACTTCCTCTTATTCTCTGCTTGGCGTCAGACTTGCCCAGTGATCATTTTCTTGTCCACATTACAATAGAAATTCATTGCCTCTTGCATTGTCTGAGCTTGGATGCCTTAAACACTGCCATGAACATTCGGGAAACCCACCCGACATATCTTTCCTCCTTAGCTGATATCTTCAGGGAACATGTCTAAATCGCACAAAATATGCCAACCCTTTGAATCGCTGGTTTGTAATCATCAGATCGTACCTTTCTTACATACCTCTACCTTAAATTCCAATACTCGGATTCTAGCTTTTTGATTTCACCCCTGGGGCAGTACTTATCTGTTATCATTCTTTTCAAGGCCGTCCATGGCATTGCGTATGCAACGTCTTGCCCGACAGGAAGCTTTTACGTGGGAATTTCCACCCACGTCAAGCACTTCCGTGAAGATATAACAGGAGCAACTTAACCTGATTAGTAATAGCACAACTGCTAATGAGGAAAACAGATTCCATCTTTTCCACCCATTGGGTCAGGCCAACAACTCCTTCAATGCCTTTGAAATTCATAGGCTGGCATTTCAAGAAGTCAGTGTAAGTACATTCTCGTGGAGTAGGCACTTGCCTTCTTCCACCAGTTCCTGAACCATGGCTGTTATCGCCATCCCTGCTTCTTCTGCAATCGCGCCAAAATGCAAAAGCAGCATGCAACCCTGTGGTCAATCAAAGCTTGGAGTTGAGCCTCAGTGACAGTTGCGGTAGGAGTGGTTGCGGTGGCGGGTGTTGCCCTCGTGGTTCTTCTTGGTGGCATTTTCTTCAAAATCATACGAATACAATATACGTCAGATTTCACACAATCATAAACACAACGTGACATATGCATAATAAATAAAATGAGATCACAATCCACCGTGAAATATACAACTAAAAGTGAAACCAACAATGACATAAATAATTCAACATTCATACATAACAACATCGATAATCATAAATGGTGGTCCTGATTACAACATGTTTAGTACAATGAGATACAAAAAGTAAAATACGGACCTAAGGCGGTGTTAGCTGGGGATCACCCATAATACTTAACACGCCATACAATGATAGCTAAAAAGATAAACAAAAGTCCTTACAGCCTATTAGCTGGGAGTAACCCATAAAACTTAATAGGCTATGCAGGATAGCTACAAATGATACACGACTAACTGCTGCTGCCAGCCTCAGCTGGCCCATCCTGAGGCTCTGGGTCTCTAGCCTCCAGTGTCGCAATACGCCCAAGTGCTGAAGTCAACTGTGTCTGGAGTGATGTGGTATGAGTAATCAATGTGGCAACCTGTGCCTCCAGTGTCCTAACGTGTGCCTCTATGGCTGCACTCCTCTCCTCAGAACTAGTCCATGCTATACGAGCATATATAGCCTCTCTATCCATAGCCACAGCTGTGCGGCGGTGTCCTAGTCTATCCCCGTATAGTGAGTTGACCAGAGCTCCCAAGTAAGCCCGGTCATCATGTGCCTCCTCAAATCGTGTCTCAAACTCCTCAGTCCTCTGCCTAAGAGTAGTATCCAGCTCTGTCACTCTCTGGTCGACCCCCTCTAAGGTGGTCGGTGCTATCTCCATCATAGCCTCTACAATCTCGTCCCAAGTGTCGGCCGCTGGAGTAGGCCCTGGCTGTCTTGCGGCGCCAGCCGCCGAACTCTCCCCGATCTCGTATCCGGGAGCGGGAGTAGTAAGACAAGCTCTCTTCCGAGGCGGCAGCTCGGTCTCGGGAATATCAGTCCCTAATGGGAAGTAGGTGTGATGATATGGTGATACATATCTGAAGCTCTCATAGATCCGAATCTCCCCGGCTGCCCTATAGCCTAGTGTTGCTGCTCCTGTATCTAGGGCAGTAGTGATGGTGAGGTAGGGGTAATGGTAAAGGAACAACAGTAGTTGGTGGTGATTGCGGCAGCATGCCTACAATTCATGCTCCATGATGTGACGATCGGTGGCTCAGATCTGACAGTCTTCCGTGCCCTACGGAGACGTGTCTGGGCAAAGGGGATCCTAATCTGAGGTGCTCTCGGTGTGGGTGCAGACTCATCAGTCTTAAACGCCTCTGTATCCCCAGCAGAGGGAACAGGGTCCACAAATGGCATAGCAGAAGAGTCGACCGGAGCTAGGTGCTCCTCCTCCTCCTCGTCCTCCTCGTCCTCGAAAGGCTCCTTCTCATCATCATCAGCATCATCATCATCAGTGTCATCATCGGAGGGCTCATCATCTCCATCCCCTCCGTCAGCAGGGTAATCAGCATGCTCCTGCTCGGAGTCCTCCTCCGGATCCTCCTCTGGATCGGAATCAGGTACATAGCCCGGTGATAGGGCCACGGGTGAAGCATCAGCAGGTAGAGGCTGGTCCTCCATGGGTGCCTCATCCTCCGAAGGTACTAAGTACTCGGGGTACTCAGGCTCGGGTACAAATGGTATCTCAATGGGTGATGGTGGGTGCTCAGGACCGGGCACATAGTCGGGAGATGCTGGGTGCTCAGGTCCGGGCACATAGTCAGGAGATGGTGGAGCTACTGGCTGCATGGGAAGTCCATCGTATCCTAATACGATGACTCGTGGTACACCTCCATCGGATACCTCCTCATCGGCTCCCCAGAAGACTCTGCCTGGCGCGGAATCAGTGTACACAGAGGTATAGGTGACGTCGGATGATGCAGAAGACATGACTGCAGGAAGATAATAAACTTATATAAGTATATTATATAAGATCAGTATATTATATATGTAATATAATATAAACATGTATACATATCATGAAAGCATATAGCATAACCAACTAATGCAACTCAAAAGCGTATGTGTCCCGTGAAAAACTTTTGTATGATGCAATGTTTGAAAATGGTTATAGTCCAAGTAAAAACATTTGACCTGGTTCTCTATAACCTAGGCTCTGATACCAATCTTAACAACACCCCCAAAATGGGTCGCAGCGGAATATGGGTTGGGGAATGTTACATCATAGATCAACAGCACGAGATAAGAGAACGACCTCTATATGAGTCGTTAAAAATGGATACATTGGATTGAATAGACTTGTTTGTTACAATAGCCGAAGCTTAAATAGTTCATTCATGAAAAGTAAAGATTTTAAGACATAACAAATATTCCCAAAATGTAATGCATCCAAATCTTTAAAGTAATGACTCCAAAATGATGACCACCATGTATCCATCCTGTTTCCCCGTACCTTTTTGACCTGAGAAAAACTTGCTTTAAAACGTCAACATAAAGTAGGTGAATTCATAGGTTAGTAAATGTATAAAGTAGGACCAAGCAAAGATTTTCGCAAAGTAAGACTAAGTAACACATACAATATCTTAAAAGTAATTACGAGGTGTCGCTAATCTCATGACACCGAACTCGACATATATGTATGCATTTAATGCACTAAATGTGCCCATGTAGGTGTTCAACCCGAAACATCCAAATTGTTCCGACATGTATACATTCGTTGTTCGGTCCCCAGTCCAAAACTGATGACGCTACTCTACAACAGAACGAGGATGTCGAATAATTCCCAAATATATCTATTCAAACATTCCGCAGCTCGCTAAACTAGCAAATGACAGTTCATGATGGTGGGCAATAGTGGGTTTAGCTACTTAGGCCAACTCGTAATATGTTTAAAAGAGTACTTGCGTCCAAATGTAAAACAATGCATGTTTCTCACCCCAAAGTTTGCAAAACAATATAGTTGTATAAAAGCGGGGCTATGAACTCACCGTAAGTGAATGATTGATTATCTAAATCAAATGAGTGAATCGCCTCAGCAATTTGAAAGCAACCTAATTAATTATAGGCCGTATGAGTTTAATGTATTTTATGTAATTAAAACATCACGTATTGCATAGCTACACCACCACCTAATAGTTTTTATTACTTCTTTAAGAGTTAAAACAATAATCAACTCGTACATTGTTAAACAAAAGCGTGCATACTTGGGTCCGTAAAAAAATATCATTTTCGTTTACTAATGTATTATTTATAAAAATGTATGATTTAAAAATGATATTTTATTATTAAATTAATTGTTACATAAAAGATTATACAAAAATATAAGTAATGCACGCGAGTTTTAAAAACTTCATATCTTTATCGTTTTGACTCCGTTTCGTACGTTTCTTATGTCCACGTCTTCGTATTAAAGTAATTTATTAAAACATTAAGTTTATAAAGTTTAGACCCCTGATGAACAGTAACTTTTACTGTTCATCACAGTTTATAAAAGTTATTTTTATAAAATTAAAGATGTGAAACTTGTTAACTACCATCATAAACGTCGTCTCGATTATAGTTTCGATTCTCAGATCCTTAGGTCCTTGGATTAGTATTTAAGATAATTTATCAAAATATTATTTTTATATAATTTAATCCAGTGATGAACAGTATCATTTACTATTCATCTCAGTTTATAAAAATATTTTTATAGATTATATATATATATATAACTTGTAAACTACGTACATTATTCGTATAAAACCCTTTTTCGAGTTTTTTTATTGTCCGTTGTTTTCGTATTAAGGAAAAGTATCAAAATATAATATTTATGAGATTTTTATATCTGATGAACAGTAAAAGTTATCTGTTCTTCACGAATGGGTTTACATAATTATTTTATAACTTAATTAAATGTAACTATGTAAATTCCATTCTTTGTTCGTTATAATTCCGATTTCGATTTCCTTACATGCCACGATCCTGTATAAAGAGCACATTTTTATAAAATATAAAACATAGAACTTTATATTTCGAATTGTCAAAAATATATATAAATGACATAAATAGGGGTTTCAAATTAAACAGTAAATACAATCATTTTAAATAGAAACCTTGCACCATTAATTTACCAAGTGTTGTACCATATAAATCACATGTAATTAGTCCTCTAAATGTCCATGTCCTCTGTCCATGTGAAATCATCAAACACTTTAAATGACTTGAAAGTAAAACTAGGTGGTGATTAACTAATGCAACAATTATGAATACAATAGAAAATGAATAAACGAGTAATAAAACTTAAATAAGACCTTATAGGAATCAAGTAGGATGATGAACACAAGATGTAAACCCCAATCAAGCTTCCAAAATCAAAACCTAAACAAAGAAAACCCTAAATATGTTTTCTTGATAAAACCTTGCTAAACCCGAATCTAAGCTTCCCAATACCTTGAGTAGTCTTAGGTAGTCTTAGGATGAACACTTGAATGCTAAGGCTTAATGGGCTAACCCAGCCTATTAAATGGGGTACGAGTTGGACCATTTAAGATGCACACGTCTTTGGCTTCGACTTTGAATTTGACTTTTTGACTTTTTGACATTTTGACTTTGACTTTTCACGCTCTATTCATTCCCGTGCTCGGTTTTGTCGGTTTTGGCTTCGTTTTTGTCCTTTAGTGAATATCCTTTACCTGCACAGTATACAAAGCAAAACACATATATATTTGGCATTTTATGTTTGTTTTTTGTCATTTAGGCTCGTGTTATTAGGTAAAAGATATGTGTAATTAAGCACATACCAAAATCCCCCATACTAAGCTATTGACGTGTCCTCACGCAATGCCATAAGTAAACTCTTTAGAAAACTGAGAGTCTCAATCTCCCTCGACTAATTATCTCGAAAAGTAGCTAAGTGTTCATCAAGGGGAATTAAAGAATCATTAGCTTTGAAAAGCCCTGTTTTGACCAATTTTAAATATTTACACTTATTACCACACATATTTTTGTATTTTTCATTTTTCTCATTTTTTTACTTTTCTTTTTAACCAACTAACTAAAGTGTTTGGACTTTCGTTATTTTCATAACTATTAGGGTCATAGAACAAGAAGCACTTCAATCCTAAAATGCCCAAAAAGTTAAATTCATCGTCCCCGATTTTTCACTTGTCCCAAACCAAGCTTAAAAACAAAATCACCGTTAAATATAAGTTAACATGCTAACATTACTCATACTTGTAACTTGTGAAACTTTTCACTCCCGACAATTATTATATCTTAGGTGAATGTGCTTATTTTGAATTTCAACCATGGATCAACCTCTTTAAGAATATTGCAATATTTCTATGCTTTACGTTCCACCCAAAAATTATAATTTGGAAGACGAGATCATTCCATATAGCGACTTTCTTCTCGGCCCATCTCAACCAAGACCGGCTTAGGTGACCAGGCTTTTGACACCCCATAGAGAATAGTATCGGAACTCACAGACCTTCGGTCTCAAAAACTCTTAGGCTTCCCGTCAAATAAACAATTTATTTAGAAAAACCACAACTTAAAACGAAATTGTCTTAGTTCAAAATCATATTTAAATTTAAGAAAAAGAGATTTTCCTTATATTTATTAAATCACACTTAACATAATTATGCATCCTTTAAACTACGGAGATCCTCGACCTTTTAGAAGGCTGCAACATCGGTTGTGAGCCGGCAAGATGCAGCAAACTTTTATCAGTCTCGGATAATTACTATGTGCCTTATTTAGAAGACTGCAACATTGGTTGTGAGCCGGCAAGATGCAGTAAACTTTTATTAGCCCACAGTTATTATTATTATTATTATTACCTCATTTTTTCATTTTTCATCATTTTTTTTATATTACCATGATATAGAGAAAATTTCTTTTTAGAAAATTTAAGTATAAATTTGAACTAAGACTAAATAAATTATTGTTATCGACTATACTTCAAAAATCGTTGATTTAAGTTTAATTTTCAAAAATTATTAGTCCGGTTAGAAGCTTATGGGAGAAAAAGCCACAAACTACACTTATGAGCTCTTAAGATTTCCAACTAATCATTGCTTAGCATCTAACTCATAATTAACTTTTTCATTTCTCGTTTTTCGTAAATTTAAAATCTTTAATAAAAAGATTCGCGAATGCTTAGTCAAATTAACTAGCTTAGACAAGTTTATAAAGGTTAAGGGACAAAGCTACGAGCTCAACACGCTCGATCGAGTCAAAATTTATTCTTATTCTACCCAGCAAGAAAGTCAAACATTGTGACAAAACATTTATTTTATTTTTGGAAATTTTTAAATTTTTTATTTTTTTGGTATTTTGGTGGTAAAAACGGGATTACGTGAAAACAACGACTGCAGGCACAATCAAATTGATAGACCCCCCTATACTAGAATTGAACATTGTCCTCAATGTTTTAAAAAAGGTCTCTATGTAAATCTAAAGCCTTTTATTAAGTATGCTCAAAGATAAACGTTAGTCGATATATTAGATTCCCATAATTATGCAAATGATTGAAGCTCGAGTGAACGAAGGACAAAACCACAAGCACGAGAGTCTTCATAATCCGGGGCAATCCTGGACATACAACACAAACAACAAAACACAAGAAAGAAGAGGCGAACCTCCTCACGTCACGCTTATTCATTACTACTATTATAATTATATTAAGATAAGCATGGGTTGCCACCCACAAAGCGCTTGTTTATTAATGAGTCACTAAGCTTGACTCGTCCCTGAATTTAGTTATCTATGGGGAAGGTTTGGAGATTCGGGACAACCACGGGTGGTATGTCCCCTCCAAAGTAGTGCTTGAGTCTATGACCGTTCACCTTAAAGTTTGGTCCGTCAGTTTGAGATAACTCGAGGGTACCATAAGGGAAAACTTGAGCAACGGTGAACGGTCCAGTCTAACGGGTTTTGAGCTTGCCCGAGAAGATCTTTAATCGAGAATTGAAGAGAAGAACTCGATCACCAACGTTGAAAACACGGTTCTTAATCTTGGAGTCATGAATCTTCTTCGTTTTCTCTTTGTAGATTAAAGAGTTCTAGTAGGCTTGATCCCGGAGTTCATTTAATTCATTCAATTGAACTTTCCGGTGATCACCCGTGGTCTTAAGGTCAAAATTACAACGTTTCAAAGCCCAATAGGCCTTGTGTTCAAGTTCGATAGGAAGATGACAAGCCTTTCCGTACACTACCTTATAAGGAGTGCACCCGATGGGTGTTTTGAAAGCAGTACGGAAGGCCTACAAGGCATCATCTAACTTATCAGACCATGAAGCACGGTTTTCACATACGGTCCTTTCCAAGATACGTTTCAAACCACGATTGGAAACCTCAACTTGCCTACTTGTTTGTGGGTGATACGCGGTGGAGAGACGGTGAGTAACTCTGTATTTAAGCATGACCTTTGCTGTCATTAAAAAGATCATCATTGCATCATCATATCTTAGGTAGAGATGATACCAAGAGTATTTTATTTTTTTTTCCATCGCGAACATCATCGGGAAAAGGTATAAATAAAGATCGTTATTAGGAGAATTTTCTGCTAATGGATCACGGTTAAGCAAATATTCGATCTCTCTAATAACGTCTTCGAGTCATTTATCATTGTCCCAGTGTAATGAACATCAATAAGAGCAATTCATCGGCGAACTCCTCAAGAGAAATAATCACTAATTCTCAAATTTTGTGAGACTAGGATAAAGAAAAGTGGTACTGTAGCCACTTAATAGATATGACATAGGAGGATATATCCTTGGTAGAATCAAGATTTAGCAATTTCTCAATTAGAACAATGTCTCCCTCCGGGTCAAAGATATCATCTTTAACTTCCGGTGAAGTTAAAAAAAAATAAATCCGGCATGATTGTGTTTGGGTTTCCGAAGAAAAAGTGGATTGCCACTCAGATGAATTGTCATATTCTCATTTTGCGAACAAGTCTTCAAGATAATCTTTGTATGAAATATTGTAAATATCAATCATGTTGATTGATTCTCTTTGATGTTTATTAGAATAACTTGAAGTGCCATGTTTCATATTCAAGATTAATCTTTCATCACCGTCACGGAGAATTAATTCTTCTTCGTGCACGTTAATCAAAGCACAGCGGTCCTCAAGAAAGTTCCCCCAAGATAGGGGAACGCGAGACAATTTCATAACGACGATGACGAAATTAAGCATGGAACTTGAATCTCCTACCGGAACAAAGACAAAAATCCTTGCAATTCCACCAGCCGTATACAAACCGCCCGGTTAGCTAAATTCAAGGTCATATCGGTGGGTATAAGTTCGATAAACAACCGAAACTTTTCCAAACCGATAGTGGCATCAAGTTGATACTGGCACCTAGATCGGCTAAGGCCTTGCAATTGAGCTCACTAAAACTACACGGAATGAGAAATTTCCTAGGGTCTCCAAGTTTCTCGGGTAACTTCTTAAGGATAACCGATGAGCAATTTTCATTGAGGGGTGTATTTGCCAGTTCTAAAGTTTCTCCTTAATGGAAAGGAGAGCTTTAAGCATTTTCTGGTATTTCGGCAAATAAGAATCAAAGCATCGGCAAGAGAGATATTGATGTGAAGTTGTTTGAACATTTGCCAAAATTTGTAAATTTGGACTTCATCTTTCTCTTGTTGTTTTTCTTGGTTCATTCTTGAAGGATAAGGGATATGAGGATGACGAGGATCCCTTTGGTAAACCACATAATTTATTTGTGATGGAGAATTTGCTTTTTGGACAAGAGGAGGTGGGAGCTTAATGGTAAACTCAGTGAGATTCGGGTCTGTTAAAGTCTCCTCTATACGTTCATCCTCCTCAGGATTAATGAATGTATGAGGCATAAGAACGGAAGGTCCATCAAGAACAAGACCACTTCGAGTGGTAATGGCTTTCAATTCACCTTTCGGGTTAGCAATGGTGTTGCTAGGGAGAGATCCCGTACCCAAAGTAGAAGCGGTGTTCATTTGAAAAAAGCTAGCCATCATGTTCTTAAGCTCGTTGGTTTGGTTAGACATTAAAGTTTGAATCGAAGTTTGCATTTCATTTCTTAACTCATTTTTCACATATTAACATCATTTATCTTCTTAATTTTCTCCAACTCACTTAAAGGAACAACTTGATTTTGTTGAGTTGGAGCTTGATAAGTTGTATTTTAATTGAAATTGTTTCCTTGGCTATATCCTTGAGGTTGGCTAAACTGGTTTTGATTATTTTGCACGTTTGGTTGAGTAAAACCCAGTGGTCTAGTTTGATTAGCCACACCTGGAGGACGATAACCAGAATTACCCTGATTGTAGTTAACTGCGGCTGCTGAAACGTATCCTTAAATATTATCCTGATTATCTGAGAAAGTGTTGCCATCGGTGGCGAGACACTGATAATACAGATGAGCACTACCGCAAAGTAAATAAAATCTTCCTCACGGCTTTTTACGGAAGCTGGTAGTGGGGTCGCCTTTTTAAAATTGTTTGAGCATTGAGGTCATGGCAAGTAGTCACATCATTGTTTGATGATTTTACTGCATGAGTAATTTGGCTATCTCGGAGGGAGAAGAAGAATTAACATCACTTGATTTCACTTGAGAAACAATCAATTTGTTTCATGAATTACGGACCTTGGATTTGTTTTTGATAATAATCAACACATCTAGAGTACTTCTTTCCAAAAGATTGCCGCGGAATTCAAAGAATCTTGGTCGGTTGTGTTTAAGGCATTGTAGAAGGTATCAAGTTGATGCAATTCGGTAAAACCATGATGAGGGCATGCACAAAGAAGATCTTTGTATAGTCCCATGCCTCATGAAATGATTCACCAAAACGTTGTTTAAAGTTGGAAATTTCATTTCGGAGATTTGTCGTTCTTAAGGGAGGAAAGAATTCATTGATGAATTTGGAAACAAGATCTTCCCAAGTGAGAATAGAACGAGGGGGTTCTTTTTCAAGCCAACAATAGGCTGCCCCCGCAAGAGAGAATGGAAAAAGCATAAGCTTAATCGCTGAATTAGGGCATTATCCTTGTATTTTATGTGAAGTTATTTTGTTAAACCACGAATATGTCATGAGGTTTGTCTTTGCAAGTCGAAGAATTGGTCCGAAAGTCATCATATTAATGAGACTATGCTTGAGCTCAAAATGCTCAGCAAGAATTGGTGGAACCACGATTGACTCCGCATAACCCTTGGTGGGTGTACGGAGCAATTCCGCCATAGTACGTTGATCGGCCATCGTATCTATGAGAGATTCTTCAAGAGAAAAGGGTTGCTTTGAACGTCTTCGGTTATGACGTTTCGGATTTGAAGTAGTTGGATTAGGAGAAGATTTACCAACGAGATTAGAAGAAGAACGAGTGCGCATGCACTAAAAACAAGAACAACACAATATTTTTGGTAAGCGGATGTTAAAAGTCCACGTTAGCTCTTTAAAACTACTCACAGGAGAGGGAAGGAATTAGACGCCAAAGCGATTTAAAAAGTGTTCTTCCTTTTTGGGCGATGTTATTTGGCATCAAAAGCCGCTTATACCTCTCTTATAGTTTGTTAATTCAAAGGTGAGTCGATCTTATAACGTATTAACATAACACGATTTGTTTTGTTGGTTTTTCAATTTTTTTGGTACTTTCAATACTTTAGGAAAAGTATTGTTGGTACTTTTTAATTTTTAATAATAAGAAAATATATTCACAAACGGAAAATGATAACTTCACGAGGAAGGGTCTTCAAAAACTAATCTTCAAACGAAACACGATAATCGTCTCACGACCTCCCTGGCAGCGGCGCCAAAATGATAACCCACCTTTTCAGGGGTAGTTATATCAAATATATAGTATACGTATTCCAAGAGATTTCAACAAAATTACTTTTGACCAAAGTAAAATCAAAAACCTCCCGAGTCGTTTCCCAACGAGGCGTGAATTGAGAATCGGTCGAGTTTGTGATCGCGTTTTTGAATGATTTGAAAGATTTTTGGTTTGGATTCCTAATTCTACGATAATAATGCTAAAACAAGTAAAGGAAACCTAAAAACGAAAGAGAATAAGGCTAAAACACGAAAAACAAGAACGGGATTCTAATCCCGTTCTTTAAAAATCGAAATCCTAAAAATTTAATCCTACTAACGCAAATTTAATTTTCTTAGGTCCTAAATGATAAAAAAAAAATTATAAAAAAGAATTAGATTTTTTTGACTTTTTTTATAATTTATTATGAATTAAAAACGATTTTACTGAAATTAAATGATTAAAAATACTAAAATAATTATAAAAATTATGAAAAAAATTAGCAAAAGTAGCTTGAACAAAGTTTATCCTAAGAAAAATAAGCTGGGTAAAATAGCTTATTAAAATAAGCTGTTAAAAATCAAAAACAGCTTATAAGCTAAATAGGCTAAAATGGTTATAAAAGAATGTGTGCAAACTCAAACGGAAAAGACCCAAGGGCAGAGTGGTGAGTGTGTGTAGTGTTAAAACATTTGGTGAGTGGGGTTGAGGTCCCGAGTTCGAGCCCTGCTCACTTGGGGCTTCCCCTACTCCCAAATGTTTTTATTTGCCATTTTTTACAAATTTTTAAATAAGCAAAAAATAAGCTACTTTTGTGAAAACAAAATTTTTAAAACTTAGAAATAAGCTTAGAAATAAGCTCAAAAGTGATAGAATGCTAAATGACTTAAAGGGGTTAAACTGTTAGGCTAATTTAGGCTCAAATAAGCAACAACATAGACAAATAAGCTAAGACATATAAATACCTAACCCTAATAAGCACATATGAACAAAAGTAAGCTAAGAAAATAAGCAGAAAAGCTTGAAAAAGCAAATAAGCAAAGAGGCTAAAACAAGCAGACAAAACAGCCACAAGGGCACTTTTGGGCTTATTTTTAAGCCCTTAAGTAGATCCTTATGGCTTAATGAGGTATACCACTGAAATCCTTAGCCTATAAGCTACAATTATCATCAATCACAAAAGAGTTTGAAAATCAAATAAGCCATGAAAAAGGCTTAAGAAAAAGCTGTTTTTCAAAATTCATAAAAGACTTAACTTTTTTCCTTTGATAATTACAACTTTTGAGCTTAAAATGAGTGGAGCAAACAGATCCTTATGAACATGGGATCTCAAAACAGATCAAATTTAAACATAAAGGAACTTATATCAACAATCAAAAGAGGGTTTAAAATTCAAAATAAGCCAGAAAATTAATTTGACAAAGCTATTTTTAAGTAAAAGACGCTTAACAAATTTTATTGACAGTTTTTGACAAAACACAAGTAAACTAAAAAGGCAATTACACTACTGCATTAGAGCACTAAAGACAACACAAAAACAAGTTTTAAAAATTGGTTTTGAAGGCCTAATCAAATAAGCACTTATGAAACTATTTTTGAACCACCGTTTTAAACACTTTTTAGAAAAAACTTAAAATCAAGCTTAAAGACTTAAAAACCTTGAAAACCGATTGAAAACAACTCAAAAAGGCTTGTACAAGTTTGCTAGGTAACCCAAATGGTTTTTTAACTAAATTTGACCCACTTTACACCCTTTGCCAAACACCCCTTTAAGCTTGAAAAACACTTTTTAAAGCTGGTTTATAAAGATTTAAGCAAAATTATTGAAAAACATATATCAACCAAGAAATATTAAGCAAAAGTAAACACAATTCAACCACAAATAAGCACTTAGAATAAGCAAACAAGAATTAAGCAGTTTAAGCTAAAAAATGGACATTTGTAAACACATAAAACTTAAATAAATGACATAAAAGCAACAAACAAGCATAAACAAGCAATAAACAACATAAACAAGCAAGATTAAGCAGTAAATAAGGAATGCTACAGTAAATAAGCAAAAAATGAAAAAGTGTAAACTTACAAAGCCCTTGCTCAAAACAGGGCAAATAAGCTTACACGAAGCTGATCTACAAGCTTTAGCTTGTCAAGGACAAACTAGTGTAGTCTATAAGCTCTTCCTTTGCTAGCTTATCTTCCAATTGCTGAGGTAATTTAAGGGGTGACTATTTTTGTGATTTTTGGTTTTTTAAGACAGAATTGAAAACAAGCATATATATGAGCTTTTAATGATTCAAAAGCTTATATAAGAGCTTAACAACTAAATTTAAAAGACAAGTAAGTAAATGACAATATTTAAAAGAAAACTTGAAATTTCATTAACTGGAAAAAGATTACAATGCTTGAAAATTAAATGACAATAATTTAAATGACAAGTAAATTAAATTGCAGTATTAAAAATGGTACAAATTTTGTTAATACAAGACCGGACTTAACAAAATTCGACAAATACAAATAAGCTACACTAGCCCTATTTATACTAAAAGCTCTTTATAGCTTTAAGTCTTCAAGTTGTGCTTGTTCACTGAGAGAGTTTGTAACTGTGTTTGTTGTGTGAGTAGAGTCCCAAAGTGATCTCAGCCATCAATCTTTCTTTGTCCCTAAGTTATATGATCATAACCCTTGATTCTTTGTCATTGTATTATGCCCAATAGAATGGTACAGGATTTCCAACATGGAATTGACTTCTTGTGAGTGAGGTTATGGATGGTGATGGGTTTGGAGTGGAGTGAAGTGGTTTTCGAGGGTGAGAGTGACAGAGGAATAGTGCCAAAATAGTTTGGCGGGAAATGGGTTTAATCTGTTTTGATTTGGTGTAGGGTATAGGTTAGGAGGTTTGGCAAGATTGACCCCTGAAGTTACATAGATGTCTTGCAAATTCAGTCTTTGTGGTGCAATAATTTTAAAGGGGTTGGCAAGAAAGGCCCCTCAAGTTCTATAGTTTTATTGCAGTCATAGTCCTTGGGGACGAACGCAGTTAACAGTTAAGGGTTTAGGGCTAATGGCAATTAAAAAGGATTGGGCCTAGGTTTTAATTGTTAGGCCTTTTTATGATTAAGAGGATTTTGGGCCATATTTGTTGTATTGGTCTTCATATAAATGCTTAATGGGCTGCCCCGGCCCATTAGATGGGTAAAGGTTGGCCCATTAAGTATTTCTTCGGTTACGGCTTCGGTTTTGACCTTTGACTTTGTCGGGGTTGACTTTGACTTTGACTTTTTGAACTTTGACTTTGATTTTGACTTTCACGCTTTTCCATTCCGTGCTCGATTTTGTCCGTTTTGACTTGATTTTTTGTCTTTTTGTCGAATATTCGTTTCTTGCATAATATAAGTAAAAACATACAAATACAATGTATTTTTGGTACGTTTTTGGTCATTTAAGTCCGGTTTTAATGGAAAATGGTATGTGTAATTAAGCACATACCATCCACCGTCTCTGCCGCATATTTAATTCTTTTTGATCAAAAATGTGTTGAAGGCTCTTATGATCGGTGTAGATAACACTATTTGTTCCATACAAATAGTGTCTCTAAGTTTTGAGAGCAAATACTACTACGCCCAACTTTAAGTCATGAGTGGTGCAGTTCTTCTCATAGATTTTGAGCTACCTGGATGCATATGCAATTACCTTGTTCTTCTGCATCAAAACGCAACTAAAACCTTGGTTCGACGCGTCACAATAAACTACAAAATCATTTGCGCCTTCGGGAAGTGCTAGAATCAGGGCATCATACAACATGTCCTTTAATGTCAAAAAAGCGATCTCCTGCTCATCACCCCACTCGAACTTTTTGGTTTTTTGAGTCAACAGGGTGAGAGGTTTTACAATCTTTAAGAAATTTGTGATAAATCGCCTATAATATCATGCCAATCCTAAGAACGAAACGATCTCAGTTGGGGTCTTTGGGGGTTTCCAATTTTTCATTGCTTTAATTTTACTGGAATTCACATGTATACCTTCACTGTTCACTACATGTCTGAGAAAATGAACCTCTTGTAGCCAGAATTCACACTTTAAAATTTTCTCGAACAATTTCTCTTTTTCAAGCAACTCCAATATCAATTTTAGGTGAACTTCATGCTCCTCCTTGGACTTTGAATAAATTAAGATGTCTTCAATAAAGACAATGACAAACTTGTCAAGATACGGCCTACATACGCGGTTCATAAGATCCATGAACACCGCGGGAGCATTAGTTAGACCGAAGGGCATGACTGTGAACTAAAAATGTTTGTACCTCATCCTGAATGCAGTTTTGGGAATATATTCTTCGTGTACTCTCAACTGATGATAGCCGAATCGAAGGTCTATTTTCGAATAATACAGTGACCCTTGCAGTTGATCGAACAGGTCATCGATCCTAGGAAGAGGGTAGCGGTTCTTGATAGTTAGCTTGTTCAGCTCTCGATAATCTATACACATACGGAACAAACCATCCTTCTTCTTAACAAACAAGACTTGGGCTCCCCAAGGTGAAGAGCTAGGTCGTATGAAACCTTTTTCTTAGAGCTCTTTAAGTTGGTTGGATAGTTCTTGCATTTTCGTAGGTGCCAAACGATAAGGTGATTTCGCAACAGGCATAGCTTCAAGAATAAGATCTATCCGAAACTCTACTTCGCGGGATGGGGTAAACCCGATAAATCTTTCGAAAACACGCTAGGGAAATCACGTACAACAGGGATGTCTTCAAGTTTCAGCTCACTTGCTTTCACAGTCTTCAACTATTTCAGTTTTCCTTTCGGATGTTCTCCATGAACTTCTAAAATCTCTCCATTAGATAACGGAATTTGGTCTATTTCCTCAAAGCAAACTATCTCAGCTCTAAGCTTTTTACAACGAATCCAATCCTACGATCACGTCGAAACTACCATAACCAAAAGGAATCAAATTGATGATAAATGTATGACCTTCTAGTTTAAATCTACTACCTCGAACAATCATATTGGTTACTACTTTAAGGCTGCTAGCTCTTTCGATCTCATAACCGAGGTTTACGACACTAGTTTTCGAGTTAATCAAGGGAAAGAAGTCGGTATAAATAATACTAAAATAGGCCTCAGAATCGAATATTACGGTAGAAAATGATCGATGAAAGAAAAAGTACTCGTCATGATGTTTGGATCTTGCTGATCTTCAGCGGTACCTATGTCGAAGGCATTATCACATGCCTGATTCTCATTGTTCCCTTGGTCGTGATTTCCATTGATAGCTAGCATAGGGTTTGGGTGATTCAGACTCGTATCCGTTCTAGGTTTGTAAGATACAGATGTACAATAATTGGTGTCCAAGATTCGTTCCTGCGTTGCGCGTGTTTCGTCTTAGAGACATTGTTTTAAATTTGTCCATAATATATATTGAGTAAGTAATTTGACCAAAGTATAGTTCGAGTACCGTGCATTTATATGATGCAGCTTAAAATGAAATAACATTCGTTCAAACATAGTTGCGACGAAAGTTTATATAGAGAAAAAGATAAATGTTTTCACATATATAGTTTCAAAACCTCCACAATTAATGTCATCCAAAAAGATATGTCTGCCAAAAAGTTTGTATTTCGTAGTAACTTACAACAAGGTTCGTTTCCTAACATAAATCATAATAAAAATGTTTTTGACCAAAAATGTATTTCAAGTAACATAAAATATAAAATTTTATTATTATTATTATTATTATTCTTTTATATTTTTTTTAAATTGAATTCGAAATAATAATTTTTGAAATTTTGAGTCGTAATAAAGTTTTTCAAAAAAAATTTGAAGTCATAATAACTAAACATAATGAAACTGGTCGAAAAGAAATTTATATATATATATATATATATATATATATATATATATATATATATATATATATATATATATATATATATTATAAACGTTTTTCTAAATGTTGGTTGAGTAATAATATTCAACAAAATTTGATGTTTACATGTGCCTTATAATACATAAGTTTTGACGCTAAACGATGTAGCCGTTGAAAAATACTAGTTCATCATGTTTTTAAAAAGGAGTGTTCAAAAGTATCTCACCTTTACATGTTTTGTTACCAAAGGACTTCGACTCCTCCAAATAAGTACCATCTCCAAAACACGAACGCCAGGACGAAACTTGTTATCATGGTTACACATTTAACCAGTATCAAGTATTAGGTTCTCGTTCTCGTATCAATCATTTTATCATAAAAGGGGCCTTCTATGCGATGGTCATACAACCAAACAACTAGAGTGGTAACACTCTACAGCGAGTTGCTCCTAAGGCAACTAATGAAGTAATCCGTCTCATCGAACGTCTTCAAGAACGAAATGTTTAAGTAATAGGTTTCCACGATAAAAATGATGTCAACCCACAAAGTGGATGAGAAATAGTTGTTTGTAATACGCATGGTAGGGTAAGGACAAAACACCGCGCATTTATGCTTTCAGCCCTAGTCTCTCTATAGCCGCATTACATCCACATCGTTTGAGTATCCACATCCAAACATCCAAGCCTCACCCATCCTTGAGTGGATTCTTCAAAGGTCTTAAGCCATGTAGCAACTTGAAGCATAATTTCACAACTCATCAAACAAGAACTGTCATGAAATCAAGGTAGAAGTTGGTAAAAGGCCTAATGTTTTTGAAAAATTGGCTCAACTTTGGGGTAACTTAGAAACAAAATTTTGAATCACTGAACACGGAGTTTGCGAACAAGTAAGGAATGCTTTTTTTTGCAGCCAATACGGTTGGCTTAATAGCATGACGAAATAAAACAGAGGCGTGATCGGAATATAGGTCGACGAAATTTCTAATAGCGAAAGAACAAACGTCTCTACATGTCGTGCATATATAGTTCACCTGCTGCTCGCCTTGAGTTCTTACTCGGAATCTATCAACGAGTCCTTCTCAAAGTCTTATGCAGGGTAAAGGTACGAAAAGTATTTAAGTGTACGTCGCGACTCACTCGCGGAATCATTAGTGCACGAAGACGATCTATGGGACATATTGTGATTGTGCGGTGTCTATAGTAACAAAGTTCTTAGGGACAGTGTGACACTATAACGACAGTAACCGATGTGAAAGCAAAATCAAAGCATAAATGGATCAATCAAAATAAACATGATGTACTAAAATCAAATAGTAGACATCTAAAAGTAAATGATGTACAATGCACATAATTTCTAGTATGCTTTTCAGTGACTAAAGTGGAAAGTCGATTTTTAAACTCGTTTAAAATAATGACTATACCCAGTGTTGCATGATACTCCCTAAATTAGTCATAGTTGATCAAGTTATGTCTAATTGAGGTCTAATGATGCAACCACTCGGAGTAGTCGACTCGTTTTATGTTTGGTGTTTTTAGAAAAGAAAATCATTTTGGTTATAGTTCGGATTTTTATTTTGAAAAACCGGCGTTCTCTATAACCTTAGGCTCTGATTACCAATCTGTCACACCCCACCAGGGCGGAAACGTGAGCTGTAACATATTAATAAATATCACACAAGATGATAAATAAAACACCATACATGAATTAAGATAAAAGAAAATTATCCGAATTCCAGCATTTCCAAGTACAAGTTTAAAAAGTACAAATGACAATGACTTGAAAGAAAGTAGACATCTTGAACATGTCCAATTGCAATGCACTAAGTTTCCACTTTACGAATGTCACCTGAAAAGCATGATAAAAACGGTCAACTATCGAAATAGTTGGTGAGCTCACACGATTCTGTCCACAAAATATAGTTTTAGACAAAGAATTGATATCCGATATTAGTTTGCCAACTCAATGGCAAGTTAATAAAAACAAGTCAAGTTTTCAAAAATAGTTCCCGTTGCATAAAGTAACGTAACATAAATCAAACCAACATATATGTATGCTATAGTGTTCATGCGAGACACTACTTAAACGTATTCAGCCTAACCGTTCCAAACATCCAATCAAGTTCTAGTTGTATAGTGTGGCACAAACA